>CALNHX010005518.1:0-105428 GCA_940337035.1 Agriotes lineatus | reverse complement strand
GGATAACAATCCGCCAGAGTTCTCGCGTTTAGAGCTCTATAATCTCCGCAAGGACGACATCCATTGTCTTTTTTGGGCGCTAGATGAAGGGCTGCAGACCAATTACTTTTGGATGGGCAAGCTATTCCTTGATCGAGCATAAACTGGAACTCTTTCTTAGCTGCATGTAACCTATCCGGTGGGAGTCTTCTAGGCCTGCACGTGACAGGAGGTCCAGCTGACGTAATTATTCGATGTGTGGCATGTTTTATTTTCTTAGGCAGAACTGACGGACGCGCGATGTCCGGGAACTTCGCTAGAAGCTTATGGAAAGCCGAGTCGCCGGAAATTGTTTTTATTTGTGGCGATACACACTCCCGCACTACACCGATTGCTTTCAGCTGGGTTACATTGTCTATTAGGCGCTTGTTTCGAATGTCTACGAGTAACCCGAAGTGGCTGAGAAAGGCTGCGCCATTTATCGGCTTGTCGATGTCTGCGACGACAAATTTCCACGAAAATGTTCGCCTCAGCTTAAAATCTAAATTTAACACTACATGTCCATATGTATTAATTGCCGAGTTGTTTACTGCGCTAAGCTTGTAGTCGGTACGCGCACGCGGTCCTTTTAGAAATGTTCTCGGCAACACACACAAATCCGCCCCTGTGTCGATAAGGAAAAGCCATTTAGTTGTCCTATCCGTAAGAAATAGGCGGCGATTATTAGACAAGGAGTCATGTGCCGCTTTTAGGAACTCCCCTGATCGTTTTTTTGGTAGTGGCACGGTTGAGTGCATTTCGTTGCATTGTCTCTAAATCGGCGGTGGTACCAACAGATTCGCGACGAAGATTGCGACCTGGAACGGTACCGTTGTTTGCTGTTGCTTCGCGGCTGTTTTTCCCGGCTCATCCGTGCAACTTGCCGGGATAATTCAGCAACTTGCTTGCACAGCTGATTGATTTTTTCGTCGTCGCCGCGAGAAACAGTGGATGCCACCTGGAACGTCCTGGGGTGATTTCGGCAATTTTGTCTGCCAAAGTGGACACAGCTTGGAGATTGTTGCTTGCTTGCGTCATCAGGATAGCCTGCATGCTATCTGGAAGTCGCCCGACCCATAATGTACGTATGAAGTTCTCTGGTACCTCGCCGTCTGCTAAATTCGTGAGATGCCTCAAAAATTGGGACGGTGTGCGATCGCCTATTTCCTCGTGCTCTAGAAGTTGTTTTATCTTCTGTTCGCGAGATGTGGATAGGCGCTTAATTAGAGCCTGTTTGAGCGTCTCGTACACCTCTTGACGTGGCGGGTTGGTGAGGATGTCTTCGACTTCTTGCGCATATTTATTGTCTAGATTAGCACTTACGTAATAATATTTGGTGGTATCTCGCGTAATGTTGTTGAGAGCAAACTGTCCTTCTAGTTGTACGAACCACAGTGCAGGTTTCGTTGGCCAAAATGGAGGTACTTTTATGTTAGTTCTGTCGATTGAACTGGTTGTTGACTCGTTGTTGGTAGTGACAGATATGTTGCCTTCTGTTGCCATCGTGAAATGTCGTAGCGGACTTCACTTAATTTTGATTCACTATTTACCGATTACCCGGTCGCGAACGCGAGTTTTTAATCGTCTAATTTATGCTGTTTCCGCGTAGTTCGTAGTAGAGAATCACCAATTTAAAATGAATTCGAGGTACATAACACTGAGGACTGATTTGTTTATTTTACGATGTTCTTAGTCCGGGGTCACCAATAAAGTGAGTAGTTAAGGTGTTCGTTAGAAATTACACACACGAATAACTACACCACTTTTAATATTCTTTATTTAACGCAACGGATTATAGACATAAAATTAAATGTGCGGATTTGCTACTATACTATTACACGTGTGGATCGAATAGGTCTTGTTAATCAGCATACATGTGAGCGTTTGTGGATCTGACACTTGGCTCGTGGAAACACTTAAAGTAAATGTTCCACTAAGTATGAGATTAATATTAAACGCATTGAGGAACTGACGCTTTGCGTGTCTGTTTAACCAAAGTGGTTTAACAAGCGAAGACCTGATGTGCAATGATCTCGTTCAACCCCATCGCTCTGGTTTATATACCCATGTTACACAATTTACACAATATACAAAAAGGATTTTCTATTCTAGTGACAACAATGGTATTGTATTCACAAGACGAAGGATCCGGTCACTTTCACTTGGGACGCAACGGTTGGAGGTTTTATGAGTTTATGACACCACTTGAAATTCACTAGATTTTTACAGCTGCAGTTTTGTATTGTGACTTTACTTTCGCTTCTGATTTAGAAAAGTGTATTTTAAGAAACCCTTTTAGTTCGAGGGACGTTGAATAATTTCTCTCCGTTGAATTCCGCGCACAAATCACCTTTTTTAACTGCGTGCATCCGTTTGCTCGAAAGTTTTCTAATGGTACTTAAGCTGACTGCTTGCATTTCACAAATATTTATTGCGGACTGGCACTGTTTATTTTATAGGCGAGCTTCCTTTCTTTGGAATTCTTACGCTAACTGTTGACAACGAGTTATTGCGATTTATGACTTCACTACAAAGGCATTAGCAGTCATGTCGCTCACTGCTTCAATGTGTATGGCCTTCGTGGCCAAACAAATAAAAATTTCGATGTATCCTTTGTAGGACTGGTTGCCTCTTCCTTTGGATACTCTAATTTAGATTGGTCCAGCGTAGTCCAGTCCAGTGTGTGTAAATGAAATGGACGGTGTCACTCGCGCAGGGGGTAGTTGTCCCATTAGCTGATGCATAGGTGCTGCCTTAACCCTTGCGCATATCATGCATCTATTGATGATTTTGGCAATCGCCTGCTTGGCTCGTACTATCCAGTACTTTCTTCTTATGAAGGCTAACGTAGCTTGACTACCTCCATGTAACATTTGGTGATGCGCGTTTCTGATGATCAGCTCGGCTATATGACTGTTGCTGGCTATGATGATGGGGTGTTTCTCATCGTAAGGTAACAGCGAGTGCTGTATCCTTCCTCCCACTCGAAGAATTCCATCCCCATCTAGGAATGGGTACACGTTGAACAAAGTACTTTTACTGTCTACCAATTTGCTTTGCTGTAGTAGGTGATGTTCTCTTGGGAAGTCATGCTTTTGTGCTGATTTGATGATGCACTTTAGGCTATCACGTAGCTCGTTGGTGGTTAGTTGCTGGACCGCTACTACTTCCTTCCTACAGTTCTTTATGAACCGCTTACAGTAAGCGATTACTCGTATTATTTTGTTGAATGATGAGAATCTTTCCATGTCATCTGTCGCCTCACTGATTGCCGCATAAACTGCTACCTGCCGAGGTTTTTTTCTTTCTTTGGGCCTTGATTCGTTCCTGGGTATCTTCCTTTGATAACCATTCAGGGCCGTGGAACCATAACGCTTGGTCACCTAATCTGGATGGTTGTACTCCTCTTGTGACCAGGTCTGCCGGGTTATCTTCCGACTTGACGTGATTCCAGCACTGCTTTCCGACGCACTCGTGAATTGTAGCAACCCGATTTGCTACAAAATCCTTCCATTTCTCTGGACTTCCTTTTATCCAGGCTAGAGATATCATTGAATCTGTCCAGGCGTAAATTTCAATGTTGTCTAACCCCATGGTTGAAATGGTCTTCTTTATTAGTTTGGCTAATAATTCAGCCGAACATAATTCTAGTTTTGGCAGTTGTTACGATACTTTTGGAGTGTCCCCCGTAGTATTGAACTTTTGGCTAGCTGAATTTTGAACTTGAATATTTATGGTTGGCTTTTGTCAATTTTTGCAAGCTTTAAACTAGGTATAATTAGCTGTATCTTATTTTTAATTATTTTCCCATAATTATCAAGCAGTTTGGTAAGCAACTCTTCGAATAATTACCCATATTCTACTAATTAAATTTATTTAGGTCATATTCCTACAGATATTTGTATATGGCGCTTAGGCAACCCCTGTTACAAATTCTTCTACACTATTCTATTTGTTGCTAGATAAAGGATATCACTTGTTGCAGTCACATTTTTCAGGCTGGTTTTTTTTCGCATCTTCTGGCCCAAAAATTTTGGAAAGTTTTGCTAACTGGTAGCTGGTGGATTTTTGAGGTCTTTCCCATTTTAAACTTGGTGCAGGCTGCTGGTGCCTCGGCCGTGTGCTTGAATTTTTGAGCTAATTAGTATAACTCAGCTCCGTTTTGATTTTTCGGAGGATCTGAAAAAGCACATGTGCCCTTAAAACGTTCGTATTTGATTTGGTTATACGTACGTCCTTCGCAACTGCGGATTCGTCTGAGGCCAGCATTGCTTCTGCCCTTTCTTCTGGCTCAATTCCAGCGTGAGGTAAGATAAGGCCAGTTTCTTCTTATTTGGGACTTATGTGGGCATTGTGCGTTATAGCCATTTACTGCCGGATGCCATTCATTTACTGTCGGACACCATTCCCTGTGGGATTCGATTTGCTGTGGATTTCGATTTACTGTGGACTTGGATTTATTGTGGGATGCCATTTCCTGTCGGCTACGACCTTGGAAGAGTTCGGACGCTTCCTGCGAGAGGTTGAACTCCCCCCTGAAGAGGCTTAGCACTCCTTGTTCAGCTGCACTCTGCTGGCATCCAAACCGTCGATTTGGGCCCCTGAAACCATCGAATTGTCAAGGAGCTCTACAAATTCCCTGGTAGCTATGCTGGAGGGGTAGCACTGCACTCACCTGTGATACAATCACCGCCTCCTAGGTCCGCTGGGCCTCTCGCTGTGTCTGCCGAAACCTCCATCGCTTCTGCCGTCCCCGGCCTTCCGCACGCCACAGGTTAGAAGCCGACATGTTTTTACTACAGGCAAGAATCTGATATAGCTATTTGCGCCTGGTGTATTTTATAGTCAGTTAATAGTATCTCGTCTCGTTAATAGTTAGGACATGCGATAATTTTTGGCATAGCAACGCTTCGTCTAGTTAAGTTATTAGTGCATGCTTTTGTATAGATCTGATGCGTTATTATAATAGGGCTTTTGCAAATTTCGAGCATCCATTTTGTGCATTTGAGTGAGTTTCTTCGAAACATTAATCGAGCTTACCTGACTTTGTGAAGGCAGCTCTGCGGTTTGTTTAATACACAGATATTTATATTTACTTTCGCCGGCCGCCGCGCCCCATCGAGCTCCCCTGCAAATCGTATGTTAGATCTTTCGTTTAATTACTTCAGATTTAGGGTTGTACTTACGGCTCGTTGTCTGCGGTTTGTTTAATATACAGATCATTATATTTATTTTCGTCGCCATTTGCTGTCAGCCGTTTGAAGTTTGCCGCGTCGTTTCGATGTTGATAGTGGCTAGAGTAGCGACATCGGTAGTCGATTGCTTCTGCAGTTTCAGTTCATGACTGATTAATCTCGGGTTAGTAGCGATTGCGTCATAAGGCCCGCCGCCGGTAGAATAATTGTCAATTCCGCGTTATTGTACTTTATTTGCGAGTCTTTACGTAGGTACAAGTTTGCCGAAGGTTTATTCAAGCGATTGCTTTAGCGTTCATTTATACACCTGATGTATTTCCACTAAAAAAAAAACTGCTCTGTTACTATATGGCCATATATCCTCGTAGTTTTTGACATTAGAAATTTTGGAATAATTACTTAGAATCTTTCTGAGCTGATATTCGGGGTTTCGCATCAGCTGAGCGCTTGCATAACCTGGCCCTGCTATATCCTGCCTCACAGGGATTAATTTATTTTTTTTAAATTTAATATTCGATACGCTTCCTCTAAACCTCGCGTTATTTTATTTTATGCTCGAAATGTTTTAGTGCGTTAGACTACTCATATATATTAATATTTATTGTCTTTTTTTTTTGTACTTGTATTTAGTTAATATTTTTGAAAATAGAGTATTGTCGATGATTAGCAATATTCTTTTTTTTTATCTATACTTACATGTTTGCGGGTTTGCGATGCACTATAGTACGCACCAATATTTGAAATAAAGCTGTGATCTATTCATTGGTTGTTGACTTGTTTATTTTTGACTTGCTGGTTTTTATCCTCGACCTTGTGTAAGGTCCGGCACAAGGAATTGGATCTGAGTCTAGGACCTGGCGCCCACTTTTTTTTTTGTATTCTCTTTCAGCATAGCTGGAACCCTGCGACCCTCGCGGCGAGCTAGCCCAATTAGGCCGATAGTTACCAGCCGGCAAAATAACTAGTATAACTTTCGCCAAAAGGTAAGGCCGACCGTCTATCTTCCCTGACACAGTGTCTTCTTCATCTTGAGGGGTGCCACTTTTGACTTGGCTGTGAGTAACGTCCCTGTCGTGGTCTCTGATGGTGAAGACCTTTTTATGTAAATCGCCGCCCCATAAGCTCGTTCTGAGGAATCACAGAAACCATGCATCTCTGTGTAGCCATCCTCTCCATAATTTATCCATCTTGGGATGTGCACTTCCTCTACCTTCGATAGTTCTTGCCTGAATCTTGACCATCTGTCTTGTATATCCTTGGGTAATTCTTCATCCCATGAATACTGTCCGACCCATAATTCTTGTATTAATAACTTAGCAGTTATTATAACTGGTGCTAGTAGTCCTAATGGGTCAAAGATTTGTGCTATTTCTGAAAGGGTCTTCTATTTCGTTATTTCGCCTTCTGGTTGCTGCTTGACTTTGTATTGTAGTACGTCAAGTGTTCGTGACCAATGTACTCCCAGTGTCTTCCTAGTAGCATCTTCCTTGTCCCCTAATATGATGTTGGTGCTTCCTTCAGCTTCTGGAAGGTTACTAGTCCATTTCCTGAGATTAAACCCTCCAGTTTTCAACATCTTGGTTAATTCGTTTTGGATGTTCCTTGCGTCTTCTTTGGAACTGGCTTCTGTTAAAGATCTTCTACATAGAAGTTCTTCATGGCAATCTGAGAACCTCTTCGGGATCGAAATTATTCATCTTTGGCCAACTGCTGCAACGTCCGAACTGCCAGGTAAGGAGCTGCTGTTGTGTCATAACTCACTGTGGTTAGCTGATACTCTTGGAGTGGTTCTGTTTGCGAAAACCTCCACACAATTTTCTGGAAGTGCTGATCATCCTCAGCTATCTGTATTTATCTATACATCTTCTCAATGTCTGCGATTAATGCAAACTCGTATTTCCTCCATCTCAGAAGGATATCTGTTAGATCTTGCTGTAGCCTTGGCCCAGTGTACATCATCTGGTTCAGGCTTTTCCCATTTGATGACTTGGATGAAGCGTCAAAGACTACTCTTAACTTGGTTGTATCACTGTCCTCCTTTATGACAGCTTGGTGGGCAATGTAGTATCCTCCTCTCGGATCCTCATCTTGATCCATTTTCCTCATGTGACCCAAGGAAATGTATTCCTTCATGAACTCTTTATATTCGGACTCCAATTTTCTGTTAGTCTCGAATCGTTTTTCCATTTGCAGCATTCTGGCAACTGCTCTTCTTCTTGATTCGCCCAAATGACTGGGGTCTTCCTTGAATGGTATTTTTACCACATAGGTTCCATCTTGTTTCCGAAAATGGGATTCCTCGAACTGCTGTTCACAGTATTGATCTTCTTGAGAGATAGGTTTCTCCCTTGAGACCTCTTCTATTTCCCAGAATTTTCTAAGTTGGTGATCTTCTTCTAGGTTAGATACCATGCTCACCACTCTCATGTTGGGTTGTTTTACTGCCTCTACTGCCCCAGATAAGATCCATCCTACTTCTGTCCTTTGCGCCATCATCCCTTGTCTTGTCGTCTTGACCCCATCTAGGAGTATATCCTTGTATAGATCGGCTCCTATCAGGATATCTACTGGACCTGGCATGTTGTAGGTAGGATCGGCCAGTAGGCAGTGTTCCCATGCGTCCTTCTCCTTTTCCACGATTGTATTCCTTGGCAACGTTTCTGTTAATCTTGCCATTATAAGCAGATCCCCATACATTCGGAAGTTGCTGGAAAATCGTGGTCTCATTTCTACTTCAATCTTTCCTTTGGATTTCCCTGCTTCGCTTTTCCCTAGCCCTCTGATGTCTGCTTGGATTTTAATTCTTGGTAATGCTAATAGTTGTGCTGCTTCTTCCGTTATAAATGATGCCTGTGATCCTGGATCTGTTGAGAGCATTGGTCTCTCAACAGTTCATAATGACCTCCGGCTGCCTTTACTTTTAAAAATGCTGTGGCCAGCAGAACTTCCTTCTGGTTGGGATTTTTCGATTTTCTGCTAACTAGGCTGCTTACTTCTTCCACTGTTTGTCCGGAGGTGGAGGCCACTTGGGACTTCCTAATTGGCTCCTGCTAAGGTTTTGCAATTACCTGTTGAGGACATCTTACCGGAGTTTTGCTCCATTCCTTATGCAGTATAGTATGGTGGCATTTGTCGCAGTTTTGGCATTTGTTCGAATTGTAGCATTTTTCATTTTCCTTTTGGACTAAACATCTCACACACAGCCGATGACGCCTGATGGTTTGGTATCGATCGTCACTGCTCATGGAAATGAATTTCGGGCACTGTGTGATCTTGTGGCTGTTGTTGCAGATCCGACATCTACTGATGCTTGCTTGATAACTCCTTACTGGCCATGGTTTTCTTGTTGATTCTGACATTTTAATTGGTTTTGCGATTTCCAGCTTCCTTTTGGAATCTTGAATTGCCTCAAGTGATTGGAATGTTTCCAAAAACTTCAAGATGTTTGCCAGGTCCTGGATCTCTCGAGAGTTCGTCAGCGACTGTTCATATAATTTCTTTGTCTCCTTGTCTAGCTTCTTTACCAGCAGATGTGCTATCATTGGTCCCCACGACTCAGTATTCACGCCCATGTTGGATATGGCACGTAAACTTTCCAATGTGGTATCATGCAGCTGTTTTAGGCTGGCTGCTGATTCACAATTTAAGTTGGGCGGTTCTAATATGTTGTCTAAAAATTTGGAAAACAAAATTCTTTTGTTATTATACCTGCTTTTTAGTAGGTCCCATGCGGTTTCATAGTTAGCGTCCGATGCGTAGAGATGTTTTATTAATTTACTTGCCTCGCCTCTGAGGTAAGTTTTGAGGTACTGCATTTTTTCTGCATTGCCTAATGTGGCATTGTTGTGGATGAGTCGCTCAAAAATGTCGTGGAACGTGGTCCAGTTCTCATAATTTCTTTCAAACATCGGCATTGTGATTTTGGGCAGTGGAATGGCCAGTTCTTCTCGTGCTCGTGGTTGTTCACTTCTCGGGATGCTACTTATTTTGTTAAATATTTGCGCTATTACTTCATTGTAACGCTCTCGCATCTGATTGTAAACACCATCCGTGAAGTAATCCTCAGCGAATTCTCGCTCACATCCGAGAATCTCCTCATGAAGACTTGTGCTGTTTTCCCACTGCTCGCATATTTTGCTCGCCTTATGTTCGTAGACCATTTTCGCCTGGGGTTGTTCTAATGCCGATACTGCTTCATCCAATACTTCGTTAAATAACCGCATTTTAATTTCTTGCTTCTTAAGCCTGCCTTCTTGTTCGATGGGGTTTTCCTTTTTTTCGGTTTCTCAGCCGTTACTTTCCTCACTGGCTGGGTTTAGCTTCTTCTGCCATTCGTGTATGTAATCTGTAGTTATTTGAAATCTTTCTTTCACCTGGCTGTAGAAATCCTTTTTTATGTATTCATGATCAGCTGGAAGTCGCTTCCGTAGTTCCATGTCACCGCTCTCCAATGCCTTCCACAATTCTTCTAATTCATCCTCTATCTTGGCTAGGTACATATGATTCTTTCTGCTTCCGGAATCCTTCTTCATATTTGTGAACAGTTGGCACATTTTGTCCGCCAGCTGCTTCTGCTCCTTTATAATTGACTCCATGTCGATGCGGCCTTTTTAATGGCTTTGGTACTAAAACTGGCTTAATAAGTAGTATCTTACCACTTTACGTATTTTCCAAGTTCTTAGCGGATCAATTGCCGCTGAAGATTCTTCTCGCTGCACGGCGGAAGCCCTTGGAAGTTATTAGCAGGACTTATGCTGCTATCACTAATTCTCGCCTTTTCCTGAGGCGAAATTTCTTTGATTGAGTCGTAGGACGTTTTCTCCTTGGCGACGGCTCAATTTGAACTTCTCCCTAATCTTTACACAGAAGAGTACATACCAATCTTGTTGCGAGTCCTCCAAATTTTTCCTACGGATATGGCAGATCCGGTCCAGTTGCTTACTTGCCCAAAGTTTCGAATCTGTTCCGCGTGTCCAGGACTTCTGATTGATGCACTAACTTCTTATCAGCCTCCAATTGGTTGGCTTGATGATTTTTACCCAAAAAATCCAGTTTCCTCTTGTCCGGGGAGTAGTTGGCTTGTAGGACCAATGTGTTCTTCAAATTCCGGCTTCTTCGTAATCGTGGAGTTTTTGGCTCGAAGGACCAATGTAAAAATATGGCCCAAATTATTTGGAACTCAGCACCTTTTATGTTTGTTTTAAAACTAGTTTAGTTATATTTGGTAGGAGATGGAGTTTATTTGTTGTTAAGAGATAGGGTGAGAAGGCCAGGCCATGCCAACTCTTTACGAAAATTTGTAGCCTATATTCGTCCCCATCAATGAATACACATTCGTGGTTAACCGTATATTGAAGTCTTAGTCCTATTACAGCGTATATATACAGAAAATGTATGCCATGTTTTTATGGCCTAATATTGAAATCACAATCATATATGTTTAAATTAACGTAATTCTGAATGCTAGAGTTTGTTATTTTGACCCACTAGCATGCAGAATTGCATCGTTGTGCCTTGGACATATGATATATTAAAAGTGCAACGTCTGTTTGTAAACACGGAACTGCTGCTTGCGGCGTGTGTCGCTTACATTTAATTGTTATCACGACACGGAAACTTGACCCATATCTTATCTGGCGCAAGTTGTGCAGTTTTTGTAGGCTAATTGTTTGAACTTTTGCATTTACTGGATTACAGTTTATTTCACATTATTCACTAAAATCCCATGTTCAAATTAGTTTGAACAAACTCAAAAACTGGATAACATACTCGTATCAATAGATAACATAAATATAGAAAAAGAACTCCAAAATACACAATTGTAATAATTTAATTAATATTAATTTACAGAAATATTTGGGACAAGTTCAAAACAAAAACAGATGCAACAACGATATCGTTGATTAGGAATCAACATAGAGGACATACATGAATTGAGGAACGGAGACACAAGAACAAAACCCCACTTAAATATAAAGACTTTAATCAGAGAATAAGACCAAACAAAAATGCTACTCAAGTGAATGTAGAGTGTAAAAAGAGACACAATACGTTCAATTTACATAAAAAGGTCAATGAAGCTGTGGGATGTAATAGGAGACGAAGAGGTGTTAACAAATTTATAGATCAGGACGGCAAACCAATCCTGAGCATGAAAAATACTAGCCCGATGGAGACGGTAAATAGAAAAATTGTTCCATAATTAGAAATCGCCGCACCATTGGGTGCAGGATGCTATAACGGGGGCGATCACAAACTACGAGATTGAATGAACAATCAAGCAAAGTATGAAAAACGAAACAGAACGGCATACGATTACAAATGAAGCTGTTCAACTTCATCTACGAAAAAGGACAATCGCCTTCGACTGGCTAACAGTCATAAAACAAATGCAAGAGTATAAGGTCCATCGCACAATCAGCCTGATGATTTATGTGCTAGAAGCGTTTCTTCCGGTTATACAATACAAGTACAAGATAGACGAACAACTGAGCTAAATACAGTTCGGATTCCTGAAGAGCCTGAGGACGAAAGAAACTTTCTTCTGCATTCAAATGTTGATCCAGAGATGCAGATGTGTAAGCGAAGATGTCTTCTCGTGTTTTATCAAATGCATTTGATCTAGTCCAATACGAGAAAGTGAAGCAAATACTCAGAATCAGTAGATTCGACGACGAAGTCCTACGCATAACAGTTGAGCTGTACTGGATCCAGAACGCAAACATAAAAGTAGATGACAGATTAACGAAGACAGAATTATCCAAAGAGAAGCAACCATTCTCATTGCGAATAGTATACAGCTGATATTGGATCGAAGAGGCGGAGTATCCATTCATGATAGTCATTAAACACCTATTGCCAACTGATGTAGGTATTCAAGGCAGTGGCACTCCTCAGGAAATACCTAGGATGTGCTTTACTTGGGATGAAACCTGGTATCATTCAATTTAAAAAAAAATGTCTAATTGAGAAAAACACAGCGAGTCCCGCGAAGCCATGGCCTCACATTAAAATTAGTGATGGAAATGGTGCGGCTTGAAGAAACTAGAAGCTTTCGTGATTCTGGTCTACAGACAACTGATAAGCATTAGCTCGACAGACAGAGGACGAAGAACTACTGGCGCGGATAAAGAAAGAAATAGTTAAGACAGTGATTTTCAGAAAACTGGCTACTTTGAACACGTGATGAGACGTTCGGACAAGGATAACATTCTACACCTCATCATTCAAGGAAAACTAACTGAAAAGAGAGGCTCCAGAAGGAGAAAAACGTCGTGGCTGAGAAATATTGGACAATGGTTCGAGTTGACAACAGAACCACTCTTCAGAGTCGCTATCGATAAGATCAACATACTAAGTCCGTAACAATAATTATAGAAAAAACAATACAATTAAAACTATTTGACTTGATCAAGGAAAAGTTTTCAAATAATAATTTCAAAAAACGATTCTAAAAAATATAAAAGATAAGAGAAGCAAGAAAAAGAAGAAGCAAATAAGACCCATAAGTAGAGTGGTTTCCACACTTTTGGGGAAAGGAAGATAACCTTGGACCTGGCTCCAGCTTTATAAGCTACAATTTGCTACTCGTTTCTTCTGAAGCCGTTCTAGTATATTCTATTTGATGAAAAAAGTCGTGCACATTTATACATCGCGATAAAAAACAGATTTAGAATAGGTCTTCATCAGATTGTGAAAGTCTATGTATCACCTACAAATCCATGTGTTTTCCGACATATAGCTCCAGTGGCCTAGTGACTAACGTTCATGTATTATGATTATGTTTGTAGCAGGTCAATATGTAATAAATATACCGAATCCAGATCAATACCACGGTCTGCCTAATTATTTTGTTTCGATCAATCGATATTACTACTACTAAGGATAAGTTCACTGGCCAGACTAATTCGAATCATCGGCAGTTATATGGCCGTGACTAAGGATTAAGAAAAAAGGCGCTCATCGCTACTAAACAAAAACAACATGGGCGACAGTTGACGTATAGCGACAACGATAACTTCAGACTAATCAGCAGACCAAATAAACTGCACTTACCGTTGGCCTCTATCTCACACCAAACTATTGGAAAAACGAGAAGGTGTCGGTGGATCATAGAAAAGCAAAAATTCAAATATCAAGGGTTTAATAAAAACAATAGCCAATGGCGAATAAAACTTCGCGCAAATACCGTTACAAAAGAGTTTGTTGTGTGTTGTATGGTTGTGGTAGGAAGCATGGGGTCAGAATTTTCAGGTTGAGAGAGCGCCTCTGATGTAATCTAACGACTGCCACCGAAATAACAACCAGGACCGACAGCTTAACGTGCTCTCGTAGTCGTTGCTTAACGTTGTTTATCTCACGAGACTATTTGACCAGTCGTTGGAGCATGCGGCTATGCAAGCAGCTTCTTCTTTTATTAGGACTTTCTCCTGTTTTTCTGCTTCCTACCTCTCTGGTAGGTCTTCTACTTTGTGGTTTCTGGTCTTTAGCATTCTATCTGGGTTTATTCTGTCTATATGGTCTCTCCATTGCCGTCTTATCTGTCTCGTCCATCTGACTACATCTTCTATTTGCACTTCTTCCTTATGCCGCTACTTCTGATTTAATCTCACAGCATTACGCTTTTTATTGTTCTTAATATTTTCATTTCTGTGCTTCTCAACAGTCGATTTTACTTAGACTTGGGTTTCACAGTTCTATTGTCGTTTATAACGATTTGAGTCACTTAGTGGTTTGGTAGCTCAAGCCGTCTTTGGGAAGACTGAAAATTTAAGTAAATGAGAGAATTGAATAAATGATTAGCCTCAATTCAAAAAGCGGAGATAGCCTTAAATACAATATTCTCCCCAGGCATCCCAAAAAGCAAAATTGTTAAATGTAATCCGCGTATGCGACGCTTATCACAAAGGCCCTTGGATAACGAAGTGAATTAATAACTACACAAAATTAATGCAATGGGCGCAGGTTAAACGGCTTTTTGATGCCATCTTAACATTATTGTTCAATTATATATAAATATTAAACTATTAAACCGTCAAAGAAACAAACTGTAAACATCAAATTAAAGGTACAAAATGGCGGATTATAAATAAATAGAACTAATGTATTTATGTTCAACTTCTGTGATCTTGTATGTTCTAAACTGAAACAGTAAGCGCACTGGTTATTTTCTTTAAATTCGTTGGGAGTCTCAAAGCTCGGAAGCATCAAGCACCATCTAGCTCTGGATATTTCCGTACCTCTAATATTTTATGACTTCTGGACGACATTCAGTGGTATGAAAGAAGATATGAAATACCTGACCTTGCGTTCACCGCGTTGCAGCAGGTCCGCTAGCGGCTATAAGTCTTCATCCAGTACTTGGAGGCATGATACTTCCCACGGCAGCCTACCAAGCTACTACGGGGTCGCTCAAAAGTCCCCCAGAATAGAGAATTGCTTTGGTAAATAAGGTTAAAAACCACTCTTAAAAAATGCATGCAACTGAATTATTTCTTTCCCAAGCCAGGTATAAATAAAAGTTGCAATTTATACCTGCAGGTGGAAAACGGCTGTCGAAAAATGTGATCAACCATTGCAAATTTGCACACAGCCCACAAGAAGCGAGAATACTCAAACTGTCGTAAATACGCCATCCGAAACCCACTAGTGTGTTGGATGGTTGGATGGCACCGGCTACGGGCGAAAATTCTTTTCTTCAATCCCGGTTTGTAGTGAACCGCTTGTGAAGATGACGGGAAGATAATTGTTAAATTTCTAGAAAAAATTGGAAGAACTTTGTGCATCAAGAGCGAGGTACATTGAGATTTGCGAGATTTCCAAAAAATTAATGAAAATAAAAATAGACAACCCGTTTTCCACACTGGCGATTATTTGAGGGAAAAATCCAGCAAAAGGACGATTATTAAGGCGTTAAAAAGGGCTACTGGTTAATGGCAAAACACCAATTTGGACCGTTTCAAGTGCTTGATGTCCATATTGTCCACTCTCGATAGGAAGAATAGCAAATAATCGATTTATTCCGTTTTATTTCCTATTTTTATGATCAACATTCTCAAATGAATCACAATAAACTACCTATTACGAAGAGTGCCTTAGAAGAGAGCGAAAACTTTCCGGAGCAGTTTCAAATATGCCACTGAATGCCCCGAAACTTTTCCTTCCTTATAACTGTTCAAAGTTTTACATTTTTATTGCATGCAAATCGAACGCCCATGATAACAGATCTACAACGGCAGAAAATTTTATTAAAAGTGGCGTATGCAACAGGCTGGGTCATTAACCGTTCCGCGAGGAAATAATTTCGGCTCGACGGAGCACGCACAAAAAATTTCTTCGCAAAAACGGCGATCGCAATTTAATTTTTTGATAGGCATAATTGGGAATTTCCAGACGCGACTTGTAGTGCAGCCGCTCTCTTTTTCATTACCATTTTTTAGTCCGAATTAGACTAGTAGTAAAAGGCGCGGATAATCACCACTTCTGCTCATCTTTCAAATATTGCATTAGGTGCACTTTGTGACTGCTCGAGCTAGAATTTTGAAAGCTGTTAGCTCAGGTCTGCAACCAAAATGTTCGTCTATTGGAACATTATGATTAATGATCTTTTACTCTGTCGAGTTCTCTTGCTCTTTTTTAATCGTACCCAGATTTCTTTTACTGTAGTATCTTCTCGTATTCTTACAGTATGCCTAATCCAGCTTTTTTAACAGTTCCCAGATCTTCTCTCGTACTACATTGTCTAACGCTTGTTATAGATGGACAGTACAAATGTAAAACATTCCATTGTACGTGAGATTGATTACCTTTTCACTGATCAATCAACACCTAAATGTGTTTCTGTAAAAGATGACTCTAAAATAGTTCTTAACGTAGTTTACAAGATTTTCATACATTTAGCTTGGGGCGTTGAACAGTGAAATTCTCCATAAGTATTCATAAGTACTGTTTTCGTTTTTATATGTTGGGGTTATTACTGTTTTTTGCCCGTCTTTGTGTTCCATGCACAGCTGATTATTTTATGCAGTATCGTTCCACTTTTATACCTCATGTATTTGAGCAATTCTGGTTTGACGTTATTTTTTCCAGCCGCATTTCCTATTTTAAAATTTCCAGGGCGTCTATAAGCGAAAATATCCGATATCAACATTATAACTTATTATTTTCAGTCTTCTTTATCTTATTATAGGCCAGTTGCCTGTTTTTAACCACAAAGTGGTTCAATGAGCCCTCTTTGCCCTTAGGCTGGGTAGGTGGCTAGCCTTGCCCGTCGAATGTGAGGAAGAGTTCTCTTATTTAGGGGTTAACGACTACCACAGGTGTTAGCGTCGTAGCCGGGGAGCGTACGATTTTTAAAATCCTTCTATAGTCCGCCGGGATTCGAACCCGGGCCGGCCGCCTGAAAGGTGAGCATTTGCTCGCGGGGCTATCCGTTCACCTTGTTTTCAGACAACTAGCTCAAAAATGACGGAGATTAATTCGCTAATTAGCACGGAAAACGATGAGGCAATCAATAAGCACGCTAAATTTAGTAACTTATCAGGACAGACTTTGTTGAATCAAGTGGAGCGGGTGACCTACGGCGAAATAACGAATATCCAAAAAACAGAAAAGAAATCGCATCGGCTAGTAGCAAATAATAATTCGTTTATTTACAATAATATCCACATAACCTCTGGGGAGCGTATTATACGAAGAACATTAGCACAATTCCAGAATTGCAAATAACCCAGGTGGTATTATCAGTTAAGCTGAGCGACGCGAAGCATTTATAAATGAATGAACATTGACACTGCCATAAATGCAAAACCGATACAAAAAAAAAATTATATATCAGTTAATTACACTATGCATTTCGCCACTAATATCAAGAAATTGATTTAGCTTATCCCGTATGTAACCGAATCTTAATAACAATAATAGTAATAATAATAATCCTGTATTTCTCATTGTGTGCAACATATACAAACATTTTTATGTACGACCACCACTAAAAGTAGGCCTTTTAGCGCCAGTTTGTTTCACTAAAAGTGACGTTTTATAGTTTAACGTGGTTAAAGAAATCAGCTGTTTACTTTTAGCTCATGTGCTAAAGGTGAAGTGAGGTTATAAAACTACAATTTCGAACTGGAAGTGAAGTTGTAAAGTTATTCTAGTTGCTTCTTGCGTTACAGGTAAAGTGTTTTTGAAATAATTAAAGCGTTATGTAATGAATACAGTCAGATGTGGAGTATTAATAATTACATTTCATAACTGACCTCGACTACTGTCACTCGCAAAAATTCACCCGCGCGGCATGGTCTACTGTTTATTATGACATAAATTAGAAGTGTCGTAGATGCAAACCTTTGTTAAGTCGATATTTATGGATTAATAACAGTAAAATTAAGGTCGTAGATAAAATGTTGTATGCAATGCGTGCTAAAAGTCGTTTATGCACGAGACATGTTCTGAAACGAATCCGGAGGCTGAGTTACATAATTTTCATGTCTCGTGCATAAACGTCAACTTTTAGCACTTGTTGCATAAATAGCTATTAAATACAAACACATTTGGGGAAAAGAGTTATAATTATTAGAAAAACTTCAAAATTAATATTTGTGTGATATGATCTGTTTCAGACCTCTACTAGTGCTTTTATTTTTTAAGAAAATACGGGATGTGGGCATTTTGCAGCCCAGGTGGATTTGGGGGTTGCAAAACGGGGAAAACCGAAATAATTATCAGAAAATCTTGAAAATTAACATTTGTGTGAAATTCGCCGTTTAGAGACTTTCTATTGGTCAATTGTATAATATGCGACCCATGTGGATTTAGGGGTTGCAAAATGGGGAAAACGTTATAATTATCAGAAAAATCTTCAAATCAATGTTTGTGTGAAATACGCTGTTTGGAGATGTTATACTGGTCAATTGTATTTTTTAACAGAATTCGGGATGTGGGAATTATGCGACGCATGTGGATTTGGGATTATAATTATCAGAAAAACCTTAAAATTAATATTTGTGTGAAATTTGCTGTTTGGAGACTTTCTACTGCAGCCCAGGTGGATTTGGGGGTTGCAAAATGGGGAAAACGTTATAATTATCAGAAAAACCTTCAAATCAATATTTGTGTGAAATACGCTGTTTGGAGATGTTATACTGGTCAATTGTATTTTTTAAGAGAATTCGGGATTGGGAATTTTGCAACCCAGATGGATTTGGGGGTTGCAAAATAGGGAAAATGTTATAATTATCAGAAAAGCCTTAAAATTGATATTTGTGTGAAATTCGCTGATTGGAGGCTTTCTGCTGGTCAATTGTACTGCTTAAGGGAATTAGGGATGTGGGAGTTTTGTAGCCCAGGTGGATTTAGGGGTGGCAGAATGCGGAAAACCGTTATAATTATCAGAAAAACTTTAAAATTAATATTTGTGTGAAATGATCTATTTGGAGGCTTCCTATTATTGTTTTTATTTTTTAAGAGAATTCGGGATGTGGGGATTTTGCAGCCCAGGTGGATTTGGGGGTTCTAAAATGGGAAAAACCGTTATAATAATAAAAAATCTTGAAAATTAACATTTGTGTGAAATTCTCTGTTCGGTGACTTTCTATTGGTCAATTGTATAATTTAAGAGATTTCCGGATGTGGGAATTATGCAACGCATGAGGATCTGGGGGTTGCAAAATGCGGAAAACGTTATAATTAATTGAAAAACCTTAAAATTAATAGTTGTGTGAAATTGCTGTTTGCAGACTTTCTACTGAACGATTACATTTTTTAAGAAAATTCGGGATGTGGGAATTTTGCAGCCCAGGTGGATTTGGGGGTTGCAAAATGGGGAAAATGTTATAATTACCAGAAAAACCTTAAAACTAATATTTGTGTGAAATTCGCTGATTGGAGGCTGTCTGCTGGTCAATTTCACTTCTTAAGAGAATTCGGGATGTGGGAGTTTTGTAGTCCAGGTGGATTTGGGGGTTACAAAATGGGGAAAACTGTTATAATTATCAGAAAAACTTTAAAATTAATATTTGTGTGAAACGATCTGTTTGGAGACTTTCTACTAGTGTTTTTATTTTTTAAGAGAATTCGGGATGTGGGCATTTTGCAGCTCACGTGAATTTGAGGTTTGAAAAATGGGGAAAACCGTTGTAATTATTAAAAAAATTAAAATTAACATTTGTGTGAAACACGCTATTTTGGGACTTTCTATTGGTCAATTGTATAATTTAAGAGAATTCGGGATGTGAGAATTATGCCACGCATGTGGATTTTGGAGTTGCAAAATGCCGAAAACATTATAATTATCAGAAAAACCTTAAAATTAATATTTGTGTGAAATTTGCTGTTTGGAGGCTTTCTGCTGGACGATTGCATTTTTAAAGAAAATTCTGAAAGTTGGAAATTTTGCAGCCCAGATAGATTTGGGGTTTCAAAATGGGGAAAATGTTATAATTATCAGAAAAACCAAAAAATTAATATTTTTGTGAAATTCGCTGATTGGAGGCTTTCTGCTGGTTAATTGTACAGCTTAAGAAAATACGGGATGTGGGAGTTTTGTAGCCCAGGTGGATTTGGGGGTGGTAGAATGGGGAAAACCGTTATAATTATCAGAAAAACTTTAAAATTAGTATTTGTGTGAAATGATCTGTTTGGAGGCTTTCTACTAGTGTTTGTATTTTTTAAGAAAATTCGGGATGTGGGTATTTTGCAGCCCAGGTGGATTTGGGGGTTCTACAATGGGGAAAACATTATAATAATCAAAAAATCTTGAAAATTATCATTTGTGTGGAATTCGCTGTTTGGTGGAATTCGCTGTTTGGTGACTTTCTATTGGTCAATTGTATAATTTAAGAGATTTCCGGATATGGGAATTATGCGACGCACGTGGATTTGGGGTTGCAAAATGCGGAAAACGTTATAATTAATTGAAAAATCTTAAAATTAATAGTTGTCTGAAATTTGCTGTTTGCAGACTTTCTACTGCACGATTGCATTTTTTAAGAAAATTCGGGATGTGCAGCCCAGGTGGATTTGGGGGTTGCAAAATGGGAAAACTGTTATAATTATCAGAAAAACTTTAAAATTATTATTTGTGTGAAAAGATCTGTTTGGAGACTTCCTACTATTTTTTGATTTTTAAGAGAATTCGGGATGTGGGCATTTTGCAGCTCAGGTGGAGTTGAGGGTTGCAAAATGGGGAAAACCGTTTAATTATCAGAAGATTTTGAAAATTAACATTTGTGTGAAATACGCTATTTTGGGACTTTCTATTGGTCAATTGTATAATTTAAGAAAATTCGGGATGTGGTAATTGTGCGACTTATGTGGATTTGGGACAAAATGCCGAAAACGTTATAATTATCAGAAAAACCTTAAAATTAATATTTGTGTGAAATTTGCTGTTTGGGACTTTCTACTGGACGATTGCATTTTTAAAGAAAATTCGGGACGTGAGAATTTTGCAGCCCAGATGGATTTAGGGGTTGCAAAATGGGGAAAATGTTATAATTATCAGAAAAACCTAAAAATTAATATTTGTGTGAAATTCGCTGATTAGAGGCTTTCTGCTGGTCAATTGTAATGCTTCAGAGAATTCGGGATGTGGAGTTTTGTAGCCCAGGTGGATTTGGGGGTGGCAGAATAGGTAAAACTGTTATAATTTGAAACAATAAAAAAGCCAACCTGCGATCGATCACTAATAATAATCAATGGTAGTATAATCGCAGATCAACCCCTTTATCATTTATACACCACGGTAGCTCTGAAATGTTCTTACTCACCGCAATGACCTAGCTAGCTTCAATTCGGTGGCCTTGGGTCGCAGATTTCTATCATCAGCTGAACTGCTGCAAGCTCTTTTAATAATAAGAAAAACACAGGGCGCCAGAAATCACAGATCTCGAGAAATAAATAAAATTACAGCAACAATTAGGTTTATTTGGTTAATAAATAATAGTTGCTTGCAACATCGTAATTAGGTCTGTAAATTGTTTATCACAAAGTTTAAATACAGTATATAACTAATGCTGAAAATGCAGCACGCACAAAAAATATGTGAACCTCTTTTGGGCTCTTGGATTGAATATGATTGCAATTCAATGAAGGAGTAAGCTTACCACTGTTATATGTTTTAACCGTTATCTCGGCAATGATAGTAAAATGGCGTGAGGGCACTTTTTACAAAATTCTTAATAAATATTCATTAAGCAAAACTTTAAACTTGTGAATTGTAAATTTGGGAACAATTAATACATTATGTTTTAAATTTGTAACGCATAGATTTATGAATAATTAATACATTACGTTTGAAATTTGTAAATTGTAAATCGGAAGCGTCGTTACAATCGATTCAGCCAACAATTCATAGGCGGACGTGGTTATCAACAAAAGTTGAAACAAGACTAACCTGGGTGGTGATAAAAAAACGTTGCCGGCAGGCAGTGAATTGTCCAGGATTAGCTTAACGTAAGCCGACAGCAATCTGATAATTTGATAATGGAATAGACGCTCCTTGTACCACTTGGCAAGCTCAAGGTGACATTCCAGAAAGGAGTTGCGGGTCCAAGTTATTGAGTAGGGTGTTAATTAGGAAACCCAAATAAGGAGTCGTCTAAAAACGGCATCTAATAATGACGTTTAAGCGTGACGTTGAAGAATATCGTCAAAGAGCTAATAAAAAAACGGAAAATTACTAAAATGAATATCAACAAGTAGCGTAGACATACCTGATTTTAGTCATCAGCTCAGAAACAAAGTTAATTAAAAATTGGTGCGGTAGCGCGCGGGAATGCCTTCGTAGAAGCAAGTTACTTCAACCGAATGCAGAAATAGAATGCCCGCTGGCGCAAAGCGATAACAAGTGAATTTCGGAAAAACCAAAACCAGCACTCTTGCGCGAAACAAGATTTCATATCGTTTGAAATACAACGAATAATAATTCAAGTGGGCATATACAGGCTGGCCCGGAAATAAATTGGTAACTGGCGAAACAATAAAGCGGAGCCAAAAATTTTTTTTCAAATTATCAGAAAAACTTTAACATTTATATTTGTGTGAAATGATCTGTTTGGCGGCTTCCTACTAGTGTTTTTATTTTTGAAGAGAATTCGGTATGTGGGCATTTTGCAGGTCTGGTGGATTTGGGGGTTGCAAAATGGGGTAAACTGTTATAATTATCAGAAAAACTTTAAAATTATTATTTGTGTGAAATGATCTGTTTGGGGACTTCCTACTAATTTTTGGTTTTTAAGAGAATTCGCAATGTGGGCATTTTGCAGCCCAGGTGAAGTTGAGGGTTGCAAAATGGGGAAACCGTTATAATTATCAGAAGATCTTGAAAATTAACATTTGCGTGAAATACGCTGTTTTGGGAATTTCTATTGGTCAATTTTATAATTTAAGAGAATTAGGGCTGTGGGAATTATGCGACGCATATGGATTCGGGAGTTGCAAAATGCCGAAACGTTATAATTATCAGAAAAACGTTAAAATTGATATTTGTGTGAAATTTGCTGTTTGGAGATTTTCTACTGGACGATTGCATTTTTAAAGGAAATTCGGGATGTAGGAATTTTGCAACCCAGATGGATTTGATGGTTGCAAAATGGGGAAAATGTAATAATTATCAGAAAATCTTTAAAATTAATATTTGTGCGAAATGCGCTGATTGGAGGCTTTCTGCAGGTCAATTGTACTGCTTAAGAGAATTCGGGATGTGGGAATTTGGCAGCCCAGATGGATTTGGGGGTTGCAAAATGGGGAAAATGTTATAATTATCAGAAAAACGTTAAAATTGATATTTGTGTGAAATTTGCTGTTTGGAGATTTTCTACTGGACGATTGCATTTTTAAAGGAAATTCGGGATGTAGGAATTTTGCAACCCAGATGGATTTGATGGTTGCAAAATGGGGAAAATGTAATAATTATCAGAAAATCTTTAAAATTAATATTTGTGCGAAATGCGCTGATTGGAGGCTTTCTGCAGGTCAATTGTACTGCTTAAGAGAATTCGGGATGTGGGAGTTTTGTAGTCCAGGTGGATTTGGGGGTGGCAGAATAGGTAAAACTGTTATAATTATCAGAAAAACTTTAAAATTAATATTTGTGTGAAATTCGCTGATTGGGGGCTTTCTGCAGGTCAATTGTACTGCTTAAGAGAATTCGGGATGTGGGAATTTGGCAGCCCAGATGGATTTGGGGGTTGCAAAATGGGGAAAATGTGATAATTATCAGAAAAATATTAAAATTAATATTTGTGTGAAATTCGCTGATTGGAGGCTTTCTGCAGGTCAATTGTACTGCTTAAGAGAATTCGGGATGTGGGAATTTGGCAGCCCAGATGGATTTGGGGGTTGCAAAATGGGGAAAATGTTATAATTATCAGAAAAACCTTAAAATTAATAGTTGTGTGAAATTCGTTGATTGGAGGCTTTCTGCTGGCCAATTGTACTGCTTAAGAGAATTCCGGATGTGGGAGTTTTGTAGCCCAAGAGGGATTTGGGGGTGGCAGAATAGGGTGAACTGTTATAATTATCAGAAAAACTTTAAAATTAATATTTGTGTGAAATGATCTGTTTGGAGGCTTCCTACTGGTGTTTTCATTTTTTAAGAGAATTCGGGATGTGGGAATTTGCAGCACAGGTGGATTTGGGGGTTGTAAAATGGGGAAAACTGTTATAATAATAAAAATATCTTGAAAATTAACAATTCGCTTTTTGGTGACTTTCTATTGGTCAATTGTATAATTTACGAGATTTCCGGATGTGGGAATTATGCGACGCATGTGGTTTTGGGGGTTGCAAAATGCGGAAAACGTTATAATTAATTGAAACATTCTAAAATTAATAGTTGTGTGAAATTTGCTGTTTGGAGACTTTCTACTGGACGATTACATTTTTTAAGAAAATTCGGGATGTGAGCATTTTGTAGCCCAGGTGTATTTGGGAGTTGTAAATTAGGAATAACCGTTATAATTATAAGAAAAATCTTAAAATCAATATTTGTGTGAAATACGCTGTTTGGAGGTGTTATACTAGTTAATTGTATTTTTAAGAGGATTCGAGTTGTGGGAATTTTGTAGCCCAGGTGGATTTGGGGGTTGCAAAATGGGGAAAACTGTTATAATAGTCAAAAAATCTAAAAAACTAACATTTGTGTGAAATTAGCCGTTTGGTGACTTTCTATTGGTCAATTCTAAATTTTAGAGATTTCGGGATGTGGGAATTATTTGACGCTTGTGGATTTGGGGGATGCAAAATGCGGAAAACGTAATAATTAATTGAAAAACTTTAAAATAAATAGTTGGTTTAAATTTGCTGTTTGGAGACTTTCCACTGGACGATTGTATTTTTTAAGAACATTTGGGATGTGCGAATTTTGCAGTCCAGGTGGATTTGGGGGTTGTAAATTAGGGATAACCGTTATAATTATTATCAGAAAATCTTGAAAATTAACATTTGTGTGAAATTTGTTGTTTGGAGACTTTTTATTGGTCAATTGTACAATTTAAGAGAATGCGGAATGTGGGAATTATGCGACATGTGTGGTTTTGGGTGTTGCAAATCGAGGAAAACGTAATAATTATCAGAAAAAACCTAAAATTAGTATTTGTCTGAAATTCGCTGTTTGGTGACTTATACGGGTCGGTTGTATTTTTAAAGACAACTCGGGATGTGGGAATTTTGCGGCCCAGGTGGATTTGGGGGTTGCAAAATGGGGCAAACGTTATAATTAACAGAAAAACGTTTAAATTACTATTTATGTGAAATTCGCTGTTTAGAGACTTTCTACTGGTCGATTTTATTTTTAAAGAGAATTCAGGTTGTGGGAATTTTGGGGCCCAGGTGCATTTGGGAGACGCAAAATGGGGAAAACGTTATAATTATCAGAAACACCTTAAATTCAATATTTGTGTGAAATTCGTTGGAGATTTTCTGCTGGTTGATTATATATTGTAAGAGAATTCGGGATGTGGGTGTTTTGCGGTCCACTTGGATTTGGGAAATGCAAAATGTTGAAAACGTGAGAATTATAAGAAAAACCTTAAAATCAACATTTGTGTAAAATTCGTTGTTTGGAGACTTTCCACGGATCGATATTCGGGATGTGGTATTTTTGCAGCACAGGTGGATTTGGGGGTTGCAAAATGGGGAAAACGTTATAATGATCAGCAAAACCTTGAAATGTATATTTGTGTGAAAGTGGCTGATTGGAGACTTCTACTGGTCGATTGCATTTCTTAAAACAAATCGGGATGTGGGAATTTTGCGGTCCAGTTGAATTTGGGGGTTGGAGAATGGTAAAAACGTTATAATTTGCTGAAAACCTTAAAAGTCAATATTTGTGTGAAATTCGCTGTTTGGAGATTTTACGCTGGTCGATTGTATTTTGTAAGAGAATTCGGGATGTGGGAGTTTTGCAACCCACGTTTATTTGGCGGTTGCAAAATGCGGAAAACGTTTGCATTATCAAAAAAACCCTAAAATGAATATTTGTGTGAAATTCGCTGTTAGGAGACTTTCTACTGGTCTATTGTTTTGTTTTATAGAGAAATCGGAATGTAGAAATTTTGCGGTCCAGTTAAATTTGTATTTGGAAAATGAGAAAAATGTTATAATTATCGGAAAAACGTTAAAATCAATATTTGTGTTAATTTCGCTATTTAGAGATTTTATGCTGGTCAATTGTATTTTTGAAGAGAATTTAAAATGTGGGAATTTTTTGGCGAAGGTCGATCAGAAAAACCTTACAATCAACATTTGAGTGAAATTCCTTGTTTCGAGATGTTCGACTGGTCAATTGTATATTTAAGTGAAGTCGGGATATGGGAATTTTTTGACCTATATGGCTTTGGTGGTTGCAAAATGAGGAAAAAGTTATAATTATCAGACAATATTTGTGTAAAATTCGCCGTTTGAAGATTTTCTACTGGTCAATTGTATTTTTTTAAGAGAATTTGGGGTGTGGGAATTTTGCGAGCCAAGTGGATTTGGGGGATGCAGAATGGGAAAACCTTAGAATAATAAGAAAAACCTTAAAATTAATATTTGTGTGAAATTCGCTGTTTGGAGATTTTCTTCTGGTCGATTGTATTTTTTAAGAGAGTTCGGGATGCGGTTGTGAGGGGGTGGGATTACATTATTTTGTCAAATTTTAAATAAGGAAAATGTGCATCTTTTTGTATTCTGGTCCTTCGTGAAATTGTAAATTTGCAAGTAAATAGTAAATAGCGTGTCGGATTGTATTTTACTCTAACCTGAATAATTTTACGTGAGTTGAGGTCATTGCCGCGCTGCACTTTTATGAAGAATGGTAGTGGCTACTGGCAGAGTTGGGATGGTACTGTCAGCTGTTTGTGCTAAAACTTAATGCGCGATTGTAATAGAAGGAATTGATCAGGACTTTAGAAATATAAATACATATACATATGTATATGTGAGCATTTCTGTGGATTTTTATCGAGGGCACTGGAAATCAACCCTGACGTTCCCCGGGTCCGATTGCAAGATCGAGACGAATTTCAAATTGCTGGTGGCTAATTGGGCGGCACGAGGGGCGGCGCTCACCCCGAGACCGACTGTTTTGTTTAGTGGTGTAAAACCTCATAAAAACGAGAAGTTATTAGTATCGAGATTTCTGTTCAAATATTCATTCTGGGGTTTGACTTGTAGCTGAAAATAAAGAGCAGTGGTTGAACAGGACGTGTTGTGTTTAATTTACCCCTTTAATCCGAGATAAATCTCATATCAGAAGTGGGATCGCCTACGTGTGATAATTAGTTCGAGTTGTGCGTGGAAATGGAACAGTTAACGCAAATTTTGGCCGAGACTTTGAAGAAAATCAAGGATAATTCGCATCGTCCAGCAGTTCCTATTCCTGTCACTGCCGTTGATGTTCCACGATTTGATCCAGCGGTAAATAACGACGGAGCTGTAAGATGGTGTCAAAGAATCGAGAAATTAGAATCCACTTTTAAATGGACCGAAGTTGAACAGCTTGCACGAGCTTCCAGTGGGTTGGTCGGGGAAGCGCGAGATTGGCTTTCGACGTGGGAGCCGGAGATCAAAAATTGGACGCAGTTCAAAGCGGATTTGGAGAATTTGTATCCACCGAAAAGGAATTTAAGCGAAAAATTGCGCAACGCCAGCTTGTATTCGAGTGATGCAGCCACTACTTACTGTGAGTATGCCAGACGAAAGGTCACTCTTTTAAAAACTTTGAATTTTAATTTATCTGATGACCAAATATTAGAAATTGTAATTGGCGACATAAAAGATGTTCATGTAAAAACTGCAGCTTTTAACAGCAACGTTCATTCAATCCCTGACTTGTTGCGTTTACTTGACAATTACAAGCTATTTAAACGCGAAAATCTGTCAACCAAGCGTTCATACCCATTCTCTGAAACAAAATATTCCAAGTCAATGAAGCTCTGTTATAACTGTAACAAACCCGGTCATTTAAGTCGCCGTTGTCGCGAATCATTAAATTTAAAAGCTTCGACAAGCGACTCTTCAAAAAAATGACTCTTCATCCTGTTGTTTGTGATTTTTGTGGTAAATTTGGGCACAACAGTGACAAATGTTTTGCAAAGGATAGGCGTGATAAAAATTTGACTGGCTCTAACCGCAAACCTAATATTTGACTAGGCGTGAATTATTTTTGTGTCACTTTGGACAAAGATTTGTCTACTATTTTCCAAATTCAAAATTTAAATGTTAATTGTCTCATTGATACAGGTGTCGAATGCAGTCTTATTTCAGAAAAAATATTCAAGAAATTACACTGCCGTTTGGAACCAAGTTACGTTATATTAAAAGGCATTGGTAGTAACTTGATTCCGACCCGCGCAAAAACTTCCTTACTCATTGAAGAAAATGGTACCGCGTTTAAGGTTGTTTTTTATGTTGTGGATGACTCCGTAATGTCACCAGATGTTATTCTAGGGCGTGATTTGTTAAATTATAAAGGTGTGAAGATTTGTACCGATTCGCAGGGAACTGGACTTAGCTTTGAAAATGATTTTGAATCAGTCGTTAAGAATATTAATCGAATTTCAATTTCACCTGAATTAATTAATACCCCATTAAAAGACAAAGATATGGTTGATTTACTAAAATTATTGAGCGACTTCGGTGACATTTTCACAACCGGTAATTCTGTCAAAGCCATAAAAACCGCTAAGCTGTCTATTCGGCTCAAGGAAAACAAAATTATCAGATACAACCCTTATCGAATGACTACGTGTGAGAAAGAAAAAGTCAAAACTATCGTAGAGGACCTTTTAAAAAAAATGGAATAATTCGTGAGAGCAATTCGCCATACGCCAGTCCGGTCCGTGTTGATTTTAGAGCACTTAATCGAATAACAATTAAAGACCGTTTTCCCCTGCCGCGGATTGATGATCAGATCGATCGGTTAAAAGAATTAAAAGATAAAGATGTTTTTGTGTATTTCGACGATTTATTAGTTCCGTGCGACACCATTTCAGAAGGGTTGGGAAAATTAGAATGTGTTTTGCGTGCGTTAGCCGAAGCAGGTTTTTTAATAATTATCAAAAAATGCATATTCTTTGGAAATGAATAATGTGTTACAAATTTATCTTAATATTTTCGGAACTACTAAACGACTTATTTCTGATCGAGGCACAAATTTTACTGATAAAACTGTGAAAGAATTGTTGACAAAATTAGGGATCAAGCAACATCTTATAGCAAAAAGTGCACCCCGTGGCAACGGACAGGTGGAAAAATATGTTTCAACCGTACTAAATTTATTAAGGACAGAAATTCAAAATAAGTCAGAATGGTCGACCAGTGTTTCTAAATTACAAGTAACTTTAAATACTACTATTCATAAAACCACAGGATTTTCAGCTATTTACTTACTAACCGGTCAAAACAGTAGTTTACCTGAAATAGGATCCTTGACAGAATTTATGTTGCCAAAAGAAACTAATACTAATTTGGAAAATGACCGAGCTCTGGCATACGAGCGTACAACAAAAAAACAAGCAGATTATTCTAAGCGACGATTTGATAAGACTAGAAGAACCAACAAAACAATAAATGTGGGTGACTTTATTTTCCATCCCTCCGGAAATTCGCATTTATCCAAGCTCGAGAGAAAATATGAAGGTCCGTTTGAAGTGCTGCAGCTTCTACCTAACGATCGGTTGGAAATTCAGAACTTGGCTACTACCCGGAAGAGAATAGTTGGGAAAGATATGGTCCGAACCTGGCCAGGAGAATTTTCGCCAGGAGAATTTTCCGACTAAGTATTCAGTAACGGTGAGTAGAAAGGGCTGTGTAGGCATTTTGTGAAAATTCCGAGAATTGTTAAAATTGTGTGAGCATTTTGTGAAAATTCTGAGCATTGTTAAAATTGTGTGAGCATTTTGTGAAAATACTGAGCATTGTTAAAATGTTGTGAGCATTTTGTGAAAATTCTGAGCATTGTTAAAATTGTGTGAGCATTTTGTGAAAATTCTGAGCATTGTTAAAATTGTGTGTGCATTTTGTGAAAATTCTGAGCATTGTTAAAATTCTTGCTGTATAACTTGTGAGCATTTTTGCTTGCTGTGAGACTGATTAAAAATTCTTGCTATGAAACTTGTGAGCATTTTTGCTTGCTGTGATACCGATAAAAAAAAATTTTTGCTGTGAAACTTTCGAGCATTTTTCTTTGCTGTGAAACTGATGAGAAACCAATTCGTTGAAAGCAGAACGCTTTACGGTGGTATTCTCTGTGAATGGAAATAGTAGTATTGCTTTTTGCAATGTTTTAAAGCATAACGCTTTGCAAGGTTGGTGTTGATTATACGAGGGCTGCTGAAAGCACAACGCTTTGCAGGATGACCTCAAAAAAATGTTTCGGGCTGCTGTTGAAAGCATAACGCTTTACAGGACAAACTGTTGAAAGCATAACGCTTTACAGGACAAAAGAGAAAACGAGCTTACTGTTGAAAGCGTAACGCTTTACAGGACAAACTGTTGAAAGAATAACGCTTTACAGGACAAACTGTTGAAAGCGTAACGCTTTACAAGACAAACTGTTGAAAGCATAACGCTTTACAGGACAAACTGTTGAAAGCGTAGCGCTTTACAGGACAAACTGTTGAAAGCATAATGCTTTACAGGACAAACTGTTGAAAGCATAACGCTTTACAGGACAAACTGTTGAAAGCACAACGCTTTACAGGACAAAAGAGAAAAGATCTTACTGTTGAAAGCATAGCACCTTGCAGGACGAAAGAGCTGGTTATCGGATGTGAATATTGAATAGAAAATCGCTTTATTGATATGTTATTGATGTTGTAATGCTATGGAATGTATGAGAGTCTGATTGCTGTTGTCTTTAAAAGTAAAACTCGATGCTGCAGAGTTGTTTCTCCATGACAGGTAGTTTGGTAGTTAAATACGAGGAGGACGACATCCTGGGTGATAGTTAATTCGAGAACGAATTCAAGCATCAGGTTGGCCGTGTGCGCATTTCTGTGGATTTTTATCGAGGGCACTGGAAATCAACCCTGACGTTCCCCGGGTCCGATTGCAAGATCGAGACGAATTTCAAATTGCTGGTGGCTAATTGGGCGGCACGAGGGGCGGCGCTCACCCCGAGACCGACTGTTTTGTTTAGTGGTGTAAAACCTCATAAAAACGAGAAGTTATTAGTATCGAGATTTCTGTTCAAATATTCATTCTGGGGTTTGACTTGTAGCTGAAAACTCGTGAAAATAAAGAGCAGTGGTTGAACAGGACGTGTTGTGTTTAATTTACCCCTTTAATCCGAGATAAATCTCATATATATGTACGGAAAATGCAAAGTTACTTAGTTTATACAATGTAAACAAACAACAATTTCTTTTAAAATATATTTATTGAATAATTAACACAAAACTAAAGATATATATCGACTAAACAACTCAAAGGTCTATTCACATCTAATCCATTTTCCACACTGCCCCGTTCCTTCTAATAAAAGCATCTTCGTTCCAGTTCTAATATTTGGTATTAATGCACGTTTCATGAGTAAACAAAGTAAATTATAAACAATAATATGTGCAGCCGCTGAAGATGCTGAAAAGGTTTAAATCTGTAGTACGTATTATTTATTAATGTTATGCAGTAGAACTTCGCAGTAACGTTTCGCGTGGCCTATAATAAACAATAATAATACAGATGTGAAAAATTTTAAAACTTTTTGTTAATTTCTCTAGCTTGTAATTTACTTGAAATTGCTTTCGACAATTCTTCTTCACTGAATTAATAAGTTATTTTTGCTAAAATTATACATTTATGTTTAACGCCATATACAATGCGGAAATTAAGTAACGCATAAATTCGATAACTTCGTTAATGGTCGTTTTCAGGAATAATGTAAATGGAGTGTAGCGATTCAAATTGCAGAGCATATTTTAAAGTAATTTTCAGATTTTTATATCACTTGATTTAGATGTTATGATGTCATCACTGTTTATTTCGGTAGCAATTTTTAATCGGTTTTCAACGATATAAAATTTTGAATAGGCCACATTTTAAAACATTGGAAAAAATAACCTTAAAGTTTAAATAGTAAGTATAGTTATATGGGTTTAAATCAAAAACCCCTGATGGTGTATTAATCTTTTTTCGTGGATATTTAGTTATGGGTTTCATTAATGAAAAGGAAATTGTTTATTAATGTCTTCTGTGAATGAATAATTTTTTATTAATAAAACATTTTTGTAAAGGTAATCAAAGATTCATGAATGTCAAAACTTGAAGTGTCAAATTTTTCTCATGTAGTAAACTTAGATGTTTTCCAATTTAATAAGATACGATCAAAGAAAAATATTGTAACTAACTTGTGGGTTAAGCGAGATTAATAATCTCAATAATTAACGTATGAGAGCTAACGAACACATTAAAATGTCTGGATTATTAATCGCTGTCATTAACACACTTGCTTGTAAAATAACTATTATGTTGAATTATAGTCAAAGTCAATTATAATCACTACTAGGTCTTCTTTTTGAAACCGAATTAACTAGAACTACTCTGTTAATTTCATTTATCTTTACTATATGAATTTTAAGGCTTTAAAATTTCTCTATATTTTTTTAATGTAACTTATTTAAAATTTTGTATCGTTTGCGGCAGATTTAGATTTGCTAGAAAAATTAATAAAAAAACTGTATAGGTTGTTATTTAAAAAAAGTATTGATAACGTCATAACATTTAAAATGAATGGTATAAATATATGAAAATGACTTTAATATAACTGCTGCAATTTGAATCGCTACACCCTTTCAGTTTTTTCCTTGAAAGCGAAGATTAACGGAGTTACCGCTACTTAACTTCCATATTTATATTATAAACTACTTTTATTCAGTAAGTAATTTTTATTAAGCATAGTTGCTCCTTACTAAGCCAACTCTAGTTATAGATATACTATGGGAAGCAGTTAACTGTAGATAATATTTTGTTCTGAAATTCTGCAGTACTTATATCAAAATTATAATATCAGGCTATCATAGCTAGATATGGCAACTTTATTTAAATATGTTTCAAAATGGTCTCATTTAACCAGTAGTTTGTTCTCTAGCATTTGCTACAATTCTCTTCCAATTAGCCAATGTAATTGTTGAATTTTGGGGCTCAGTTACTTCTTTTGCTAAATATATATTTTGCCACTTTCCAAATGTATATCAAGATATTTGATATGTTCGGTTTGTACCAATTAATTGATGACCATGTTATGTGCCCTAATTTAATTTAGCTTTGATGTTGAATCTCTTAAGCTAAGCTTAGTTTTTATTTATTAGTACGCTTTCTGCCACCGTCATAGGGCTGTAGTGTGACTGCAGTGGCAAAATTTTGTCTTATTAGAAAGTTTGTTGGATTCTACTTTTCGGTTTGCTCCATTTGTTTCCATCAAAGAAAACTATTTAAGAAATGAATTATTAATCTCAGAGATTTGCATTTTTACAAAACCGCTATTGTAATACTGTTATGATAGATATTTTATCTGTTACATATGTTATACTGCTTGTCTCTTGTACTTTTTAAAAAACGTGTAGGTATCTCATAGAACTCGAATTAAAAACCGTTTTATAGTTTGAACTTGATATTTTTATAGTATAATACTGTTGTGTATTGGATATTTTATGTTTTCAAATGGGCTCTTATCTCATATGGGTCGGGTCTCTACATCCTAGCAAGTTTTATTTTGATTTTTATCATTATAAGAAATAAATTTCCTATCAAATTTAATTATCGTGGTATTACGAGGGGGGTTCAAGCTAAAACCGGAATTTATTTTCTGAAAGGAAGTAATTCAAAACTTTATATAAATTAAATTAGTTTTATTTTACAACATGATCTCCATGAACACGTACACATTTATTCCACCTTTATATCAAAGCATGAAATCCTGCAAAATAGAAACGTTGTTCCTGCTGTCTAAATCAATTTAGAGGAAATTTTTTCAGTGCATCTCCTTTGACATCGTTACCCTCCAAGATTACTTTTAAGTGGTCCAAACAAATGAAAATCTGACGGAGCAAAGTCTGGACTATAAGCAATATGCGGTAGAGTTTATCAGCTCAATGTCGTCAAAACATCCTTTGTAATTATTGACTTGTGTGGCCTGGCATTATCCTGTTGAAGGATGACTCCTTTTGATAATAATCTCCTTCGTTTAATTTTGGAATTGCTTGACGAACTTTGTTGTACTGACTTGTACTGTACTTAAATTAGTTATTTTCACTATTTCCGAAACAGTAATTCGTCCATTCTACTTAATCAAATTATCAACACGTTGAATAACTGCAGGAACCACTTCTGTTGCCCTGCAACCTCTTCTCTCAGGATCTTCACTTACACTTTCGCTGCCATTTTTGAACCGAGCAGCCCACTCTAATACTTGTGCTTTTTTAAGTGTACTTTCACCAAATCATGCATTAGGTCTGCTTAATATTTGAGCAGGTTTAACGCCTTCATTGACAAGAAACTGAATAATAATGTGCTGTTTCAAAGTGCAACTGACAGTGTTATCTGCCATGTTTAATAACAACAAATGAACGGTTATCATGATAACAAGAGTACATGATTATTTATTTAGATTAGAGTGCATTCTACATAGCATGTAATAAAAATCACGCTAATTAATAAATTTTTACTTTCACAAAGGAAATTCCGGTTTTGGCGTGAATCCCTTTTAAGAAGTTGGTGTTGCTCAAGCATTGGTACGGACGTTCAAATTTCAAATTCAAAATTCATCATGAAAACGAGAAGCGTCCCAATTACAGTAGATCATTAATTTAATCCTATAACACAGCTCAGTTACCAAATCTGAACAACTTCTTCTTCTTCATGTTTTTGTGCTCAACACCACTTAAACTTAGCAATTTTTTCAACGCCATCGGTTACTGCAGTTTTTGCTCTTATAACTGCATTTATTATTTTCTTTCTTCTGCTTACTTCACAACCCTATGCGTCACTCATAACATATCAGCATTTTTCAAAGTGAGGGTAATAGTTTTCACACTGTAGATTATTACAGGCAGTGAGACCGATTTGAAGCAAATGGGTGTATCTCTCGATTTTTCATTGATTGAACCCTGTCAAACCGTAGCTAAAATTACATTTTAAAATTATACATTGGTTTCAACATTTGTGTTAAAAACTCAGGTCACAAGTCTGAAGCAATTATTCTGTCAGCAATCCACAAGAATGTGCTGCGATAACAAGTCAGCATTTTTAGTCAGCACGATGCTCTGAGTCACAGTTACACAACAAAAATGATGTCTGAAACAAGTGAGCGAATTGCAACAGTTTGCTAAAAACACTTATTTGTGTACTTTCAATTATGAAGTCACCATATCTTACGAGGTTAACGGTTATTCTTTATTTATTTGAGCCAACTCTGTAAAATTTTGTATATACAGGATGTTTCAAAATTGCACAGAACAAATATAAGCCCGTTATTCTGCAACAAAAAATTAGAAAAAAAACATAATAAGCATATGTCCTAAAATCATTCATTTCAAAGCTATCCTTGATAATGAAATGCAAGATTGTAATTCGCATTTTAAAAATTTCTGATTAGAAAGCTGATGTTTTGTTCCAACACATGTGTTTTCATATGATATGTGGGCGTTGTTCTTTAGTTGGAAGTAAAAAATTAATAAGCATGCGTTTGGAAATAGTTTATTTCAAGTATATTTTCGATTAATGTATAAGAAACAAATTTAGTAACGTTTATAGTAACTGTTCGAAGTTCTCTCCTCCTTCTGTGCTAATTCTTTGATCAAAGATATCTCTGAAATTAATAATTGCAGGACATATGTGTTTTAGGCTTTTTTCTTACTTTTTGCTGCAAAAGAACGCCCGTATATTCGTTCTGTGCAATTTTGAAACACACTGTATAAGGAATACGTTTAATCTCCACGATTTTACTAATTGAACATCTACAAAGGGTATGTTATCCAAGCGTTGAACTTGGTGTATGAGTCTGTGTATCAGCATAACCCCTGAACCTTTAACCCAGCTGATCGCTTTCCAAGCTTTGGTTCCTGAGGCTGCAAGCTGGGGATCTTCTGCAGCAAACGTTTACTACAAAAAGTCACCTGTATTCTTCGTCTTAGTTCTATAATTTGTTTTAATTTGTCTAGTGATATCTGATAACCCATGTATATGTATTCTTTAACCTTTTCTATTTCGATTTCACCAATCTTTAATTCCCTCTGGCTGTTAGACATTAGGTTTGGTTTTGCTAAGGTTTATGTTGAGTCCTATTCTGCTAGCTTCCATGTTCCGTTCTTCGAGAATTTACTTTAGTTGATCATCGTCCAAGCAAATTCTCAGCAAATCGGAGATACTTGTGTCAATATTGATACCCTTGTAACTCCAATGTATTCCTTTAAATACATTCTCCAAAGCATGTGTAGATAGTTTAGAAGACAGTATGTCGCCTTATCTAACGCTCCTGCTTTAGGTTATTTTATTTGTTGACATTCGTTCATTCACATTTATGTGACTGTGACTTGTTGGTATATATTTCGATTAATTTTATTTATTGGAAATCGATTATGGCGTCCTGTAAGGTTTTAACTACTACCCACAATTCACCAGTGTCAAATGCCTTTTGGAAATCTATACAGGGGTGTGTAGTATTTGTCGCATTTTGTGTTTGGGGGTTCTTAGGGTTTGGAAATGATTTTCTGCAGTGATCCCTTTCCGGAAACTAGCATGTTTAACTAGTTGGTAGAAATATAATTTATTTGTGAAACCTTTCGTGTTGATTTTGGTAGTAAGCTTATATAAGTGCAATAACAGATAGTGTAAACATGCATTACTAAAATTCTGAAAATGAAAGAATGGGAGTTGGTCCTCAAGATCGATAGTTAAAAGCACAAATTTCCTGATGCGATCAAAAAGTTTCCAAGCCTCGTCGTTTGATTTATGAAGTTTGTTACAGCTATTTGGAAATTTGGTGCGCATATTTTGACGTTGGCCTATAATTGAGGCATATTACTAAAGCTATACCTCATCTACTTCATCTAAACGCACGTAATTACAAGATAAAAATGATAGGAATCGTGATTTCCGTTACGGTTATCGTAGAATAACAGATTTGCTTATGGTCGGGACTACTAACTCCGCTTACTGATAGAGTTGTCTAATGGTTATATTACCCTTCTGAAATAAATTTGTCGATTAATGAGTTGTTAGATGACTCGACGTCACTAAGCGATTCACGCGATTAATCCAATTATGGGTTGTCATCAAAAATTAGTCGAACCCGTTTTACACAAAATTCAATTTCAATCTAAAAATTCCGAGAGCCGGCCCTGTATTTCTAAAAGCTGTTACCGATTTATTTAGGTCACATTTTAAGATACAAACCATTGACGGAAATTCTCCGTAAGCACTTCGGTGCCACGTTCAAATTGTTTGGTTCGTTTTGTAGCCTTGGGGCTTCCAGTTATATCCAAAGTCCGGTTGAACTCAAATCAAAAATAATCACCCCAATGGAATATTTCTTTATAAACATTTTCGCTTCGCACGCTAATGTGTTTATTTCGACACCCAGGCGCCTTCAATACAAAATTCTCGGAACTCTGTGCAGCCAGCGCATTTTAAACTTAAGCTCCCTTTGTCTTACGCGATAAAGAAATGAGATTTCAAATGTTATTTCGGTCCATATCAATCCGGGGACTTTTCGTAGTAACCCGATACTTTGGAATTCGCTATACCACAAAATTCTTTGTTCAGGACTCAAGGCCCCTTTCTGCCCAATTAAGCTTACGTAGTAAAATTTCCTTATATTTCACAACGCGGTAAGGAATGGTGTAATCTTGAGATGGAACATGCCCGTCCGCATTGGAGAGAGAGAGACGGTTGCACAGCGACGAGGGGATTAACTCTGTGATTGTTAAGCGGGGTTAGAATTTTTAAGTCAGTGAAGCTCAAACCTTCGAAGCGTTTTATTGTTGGGTGTGTTTTGGGATTGCGTGTGCGGGCGTTGATACGAATGGCCGATTCGTCTCCTATAGTGTACTTTCCGGGGAAAGATATTTGCATTATTTGCACATTCGACTAGAGACGACATCTTTAAGCCGTAACTAACTTTTCCCTGTTAAGTGGGGAAAAACCATTGCTGTTTGCAAATTCGTGTATCAACGCCCTGCTGTTTGTAATTTTTGGAAGCCCGCCGCGCAATAGTGTAGTTTTTTTGCTGTCATTTTTCCCACAACCATTGAGGGATTTTTCGTAACACCTCGTTACGCTGCACCTGAGCTTCATCGAAGGCCGTCATCTCTTGTTCCTGATTACCGGGGAGTCCCTAAACTCTCGTCCCAACAACTCCGTCTGCACTGCAGCTCTCCTTGCCAAGTGACTTCACCAGGACCTCGTTCACCGCTCCCGCCAAAAAAAAACACGCTTTGGGGCTAAGGTAAAATTGTTTACAGTAAATATGTGTTTTCGCTTTGTTTAATCATGTGCCGTGTGAAGTGATATCGACCATCTGTCGTGCGCTATTGAAGTTTATATTGGACATTGCGTACGCCCGTTTACTCGAATTGTTCAAATTAATTATTATATGCAGGGGCGTCTCTCCTGTGATTTTGTTCTGCTTATTTGTTAATGATACTTAGATTAAGTTAACTTTTGCTAGGGGACCCCGAAATTCCAGTTAGGATGTACTCTTTGTAATAAATTTAAACTCACCACTGGGTGGGCTATTAAACATAAACCTTTGCTAATGTCAGTCTAGTTATTTGTTGTTGCTGAACCCTTTAGTCATTAGTTAATTACGGCAAAAGCCTGATGTAATTAAATGTGAACCCAAAGCCTGCTCTTCAAGTAAGAACGCCCTAGATTTGGGCTTGTCAGTGTTTTCTTTTATTGCTCTAGAGGGTGTGGTCATCAAGGTAAGTCATTTGTTGCAAGACCACACCGTGTATACACCAACAGGCCCGAAGGAGCTTGGCGGAGGGGACGCTGTAGTGGAGTGCAGTTACGTGGAGGACTTCCCCATAGGCTACGTGTATTGTTCTTGGTTCTAGACACGTCAGCCACCCCTAACTAGAACCAAGTGGCGCTCAGGCATTTCTTTTTCTTTTAAGCAAGCTTTAGGGTAAGTGCCGCCGGTTTTTCTTTGTACTCTCGAACCACGCCTTCCCGTCTGAGCTAAGTGCAGGTAACCGGAGAAACAAAATCTACTCCAGCACTTTAAGATCTGTGTCTTTTATAGTAAAGCCGGCGAACCCTGTAGTTTGTACCCGATTTTTGACAGTGCTCTTGATCAATGTCGATCTGAGGAACTAAAACTGTAACAGAGTTCAGTTAAGATAATTACTTATCTGTTGATTTTTAACGTTCAAATGTTTGGTACTTGTCGTGTGAAGGAAGATTCGGCTGTGCCTCTCTTCTCATAAAAGTGAACCTAACTGACAGCTGATGCTCGTTTGGACTTAATTTGGGTTGTCCATGTCAAGTTGTCTCATTCGACATTCTCTGTTGTGATTCGGAATATTATTTATCTGCTGCATGAAGCTATGCATTCGTCTGCCGTACGATTTTACGCAGCTTTGGAGTAACCTCCAGTTGCGACTAGGAATTATCATGGCCATGGTATTATCCTATTTTTGCTTTCGTCGATTAGGAACAGAACAATAACTTGAGCAAAAAGAAGTACACAATTTGTCGAGATTTTTTGTGGGATTTTGTTTGTGTTTTAGTGGATAGCTAAGTATTCATGATTGTTCTCGGTTCTTGTTTATAGATAGTTTCGGGATATATCTATACGGTGGAGTTAAATGAATCCAACGATGTTTGGTAAGCTGTGGGTTTAGGTATTTATTGGGACAACACCTACGAATTATTCTGCGTAGGGCTGTAGAAAGCATGTTCCAGCCGCTTTTCATCTCAAGTAAGCGTTTTATATGTATAAAAAACACACCTGTAAGCTAATGGCATCGTTATTATATGGCTCTTTTTATTAATGGACTTTTGTTTATGGTTTGTCTACTATTGTTATTTGGTATTTTTCTTGTATCTTGGGATCGCGGTTGTCTAGATTTGAATGTTTAGTTTTAGACTCGACCTACTAGATTGGAATCTGATAGCAAGATAGCAGTTTCTACTTGCCACTTTGGGCCTCTTGTCACCATTATTGTAGAACGCCTGGATTCAGAAATCAACCATTTAGTTATAAACACTTTGTAATTAAAAAAATAGTGAAAGGAATTAGTTTGATAATGTATTTTCCTGAAATGATCCTGATTATGTCGGTTTTATCTTTTATGTATTAAAACAGTAGTATTTTATATACCCGTGTCTTGTAAATTAGTTGATAAAATGTTAAAGTTAGGTTTCTAAATGCCATGGGATCACGTCGAGTATTTAATATTGTTTTTATATGAATATCATAAAACACTACATACCGTGAGTCCACGAGACTACGCACCATAGCGCTGGAGTGATGCCAGTTTATTTTAAAGATCTACTCTTCCAGTGGCAATTGATAGTCAAACGGTTGCTAAGCATTGACCATTAAAGTTGAATTTACAACTAACGAATAAAGTACCTTCAGAAATGATCGAACGTTTTTGAATGATCATGGCTATACAACGTATGAATAATATGTGGGTGGCACTGTAAGTCTATATCAAATTCGAGGTTAGCAGGTTGAGTTTTGCGTCAGTCTGTGTCAAAACTGACGCAAAACCTAACCTGCTATCTTCGAATTTGACACCATACGTCAAGTTGAATACGACTAATCATTTATTGCCATAGAAAGATAAATATAATAGGGTTTGTCACTAAGCTGTTTTCGTAAAAGCAAGAGCTGATCTTTAGGATAAATTAACGTTGCTCTGATTCCATGGTGCGAAACCCTGTAGACACACGGTATATTACTTCGGTACGTGTTGCAATATTTAATAATTTCCAATAATTGCCGTCTATTATTTTATTTGTCCGGCTTTTACTTATGTTGTATAAAGAAAAAAGCTTTAATTAATGACTCTATCTCATGAGGTTTTACATAAATTGCAATGACTTTTCTAAATGCGATTATTTCCACGCTGCCTATTTAACTAGCGTTATCACTGCACGAAATTTTCGAAATTATGGGAAACATTTCAAATGTCAAATAATACCGATCTAACCCCACATTTATAACGCAGAAAACAAATCAGAGCTAGCTTAATTTCAAACAATCACATCTGCTATTACGTATCGGTGGGTTGCCTAGGTGATATAACGTAAGTACACAAGGCCACTTTAAAACAAAACACTTAAAAGAGCAACCGAAAATAAATCACTAAATTTTTAGCAACACGTCCGTCTGACCTTGATTATATACTTCAGCAATGCTAATTTAGGCCTTTATCGGGCCACTGACAAGCCCCTCGAAAACTGGACCACCTTATTGTCGATTAGCCTGCCTTGCAAGCCTCCGGATGACTCGCCAAAACAACGCTTGTGGTTAACCGCTGATTCCGGCTCCAATTCAGCTCCTGGCTCATAACTAGGGCTCCGCGATGCAAGATGGTTGCTCTCTACCCTGGGCTACAAGACTGCCGCTTCTTATTTGGACCACCAACAAATCACCACCAAAAATACCAGCTAAATTCGATGCACACATCAACACTTTCTACCTTTTTCAGAGGCGCAAAGAATGAATGCGAAACCTCTGCAGCCTATCAAATAACTTTCTACTGTAACGCCCCGTTTCAATTTAATTTCTATAGCGTGTTACCGTCAATTTTCGCTTTACTGTATTTTTGACGTATTTTTAAATTGCGCCCGGGCATTGCGCATAGCTGATACGCCGCCGTTGCATCGGTTTTGCGCTCTCACCTTGTTGAACGGTCGCGACGCGGAAATTATCCATCTTGTCCCGGCGTTCGACCGAAGAAGGTCCTTGGAAGTTTTGCCGCTGTTCGAGGTCGCGATTTTGGAGAAGAAGGTGTTTATTGATGTCTAGACACTTCTTACCCTTTGGTTAGGGGATTTGTGTGCGTCTCGACATTCCTCTAAGTATAAATCTAGGGATACTGCCTGGGCCAGATTTTTGTTGACGCCAAAACTTTCCGAGCAAGACATTTGGGGAATTTAGTGTGAGTACGACCGTTTTCCTTGGGGCATTTATATGCATTTACATCGGCCCTAAACTTTTACATATATGTATTTTATGTGTGTGCCCGGCTTTACGAGTGAATAAAACGAAATTATGTCTCCTGCACTTAATTGTTTAACTTCAGTTTTGCGCCGTTTTATTAAGTTTACAGTGTTTCAATTTACCTGGAGCGGAACCTATTAATCGTTGAATTAGGGAGTTAGCAACTGTTTTGTTATCCTTAAATTGGTGGCGCCATAACCCATCTAACGAACTCACGACTGTCTTCGGCTGAAAGCTGACCGGCGACCCCTAATTAGCGATTGATAGTGACTCATCTAGGCATTGGCTGAGTGAGTTAATTGGGGGCTTTGAGTGCTGCATTGAGCATTAACGTAAGTATTATTCTACCACCCTTTTTGTGCTTATCAGGGATAACAAGCGGGTTAATACATTTAGCACCTTATTTCGGACCACCTTATATCTAATTATTGTAGCAAAAAAATTTAAGTTTATAGCAGCAGGCGTATGGGAAGTGATAAACACCTGCGGTTGTCGCGTTGGAACTTGTTTGGAATTTCTATTCTAGTAGACCGCTTAAACAGCCCAATAGCTGACAGAGTATTGATTTTTCGAGAAGCACGCTTTCGCGGATTTGAATTGCTGGGCTAAACTGAAGCAGTTTTTGTTGCTTAACAAGCAAAGCTGCTAGGCGTTGTTTTCGTAAGGCGCATTCTGCGTAGGTAAGAGAGCTCATCTTATTGTATTCTTTGCGTACTGATTTTTATATTTAGGCTGGGTTCTCTTGCACTGCCAATGATTCAAATCGCTGCAAAGCGCCTTCTGCAATAATTAGACCTTAAAATCTGTTCGGTAAAAATGTTTCTGCGAGCCTTATTTTCTCTTTCTAATTTCTAATAGTTAGGCCAGCAGCTACGGGCTAAAATAAGCTAATATCGGTTAGTGTGGGTTATGGTCTTGTAAATTGGGCTCAAACGAAAGCTAAAAATTCAGCTAATTTAGTTTCCCGACTCTGCTTCCTCATGGGTTAGGGATTCCTGACACGTGTCCCTACCTTTTGTGGTTAGCTGACTTCTAACAGTAGTGACCTTGGAAGTCGCAGAATTTAGCAGCCAAATTCGCCTTGGCGTATTCATGGATAAATGCAACACAACAGGATAATTCCACTTGCCGATCGCTGGACTTTAACATCACGTTAAACTGTAAGTACATGCCATTATCAGCTCTGGTTTTTTCGACAAAGGCATTCGCCTTAATTATGTCAGTTCTTACTAAGATCTTAGCAAATCAAACTGAACGACTTTAAACAACCTTTCGGATCCAGATTTTATGACGCTAATGAGCGAGAATTTAAATAATTCAAAATTGCTGAAATAGACATGCGCATTGTAACTTATGAGCTTCACTTTAAACGTTGTACGTTTATGCCAATTGCGATAGTACAGGAGTTGTCCTGGAGTGCGAGTTAAGCTATAATTAGTATTTTGTAGATCGAATATTTGGAAGTAAAATCCTATTTATGATTTATTATTTCATTTGATAGGCAATATTCCTACCACTTTATTACTTCCTTTTACAATAAAGGAAGTATTGGATTCACCCAAAAATTAGAAATTGAGTTTTCAACAGATCTTCACGTTTTAGAGTCCCCTGAACCCAAAAAACATTTTTTTCCTTGGTTTGTCTGTGTGTCTGTCTGTGTGTGTGTGTCTGTGAACAGAATATCTCAAAAACAAAAAGAGGTATGGCGTTTAAACTTCATATATAAGTTTTGTGTAGATGCGACAGCAAGCTTTTGAAGAAAATCTCATAACCGGAAGTAGGTGTTTACTCTTGTGATTTTTTAATTTTTTTCGAATTTTTCAAAAACGGCTCCAACGATTTGTTTTAAACTGTACATTTTTATTACAATTTTAATGTGTATTGATGTGAGATAGGCGATTTTCCAGTTGAATACTTCTAAAATGGGTTTCTTTTGTTTTTTTTCAATTTTTTTAGTAACTCCTATTTTAAATATAACACCCGGTATATTATTACATTTTTGAATTCAGCTTAAGATTCCAAAGAAAATTTGTCTTTTGAACTAACGCTCTATTTTGTACCGTTTTATTAGAATTTCTAATTTCTGAAACATTTTGACAAATGCTTAAAAATGTAAAATCAAATTGTTGGCTAATTATAAGATCACTGTAAAAGGAGGTTGTGTGCGTGTATCACACCAGATTTTTTGTTATCACATGGCTTGATGGCAAATGCAAGTAATTTATGTGTTACTGCGATTTTTGGCATTAAATAAATGGCACTATTGCTATTTTTGTTTGTGTTTTCTTTTGCAACTCCTCTAGCTGAACGAGTAATCTAGGTAGAGGTGGAACACCAAAGGTAGGTGGCGTAATTTTAAGTAGCTAGTTTTGTTTCTATATGTTGTGAGTAAAGACAAGGCGCCGAATTTGTATTACTCCATCTGTTCAATTAACAAGCCCGAAGCATTTCTTAGCTTGATTCTTACACCACGCCATATTCTGCCGAGAGTTAAAAGAGCTAGCCGAGACCTTGTCAACCCTTGTGTGTAGGGCGGTACGCTACTAATGTGAAAACATTTTTTGCATTGTATAAATTGTTACTCATTATCTTTTTAATGCGAATTCTGTGGGAAGCCAAAACACACCTAAGTAAGTTTGGCTTCTGGGCTCACCAATTTTTTCTTAATTTTTGTTTGTTATTATAAAGTCAAAGCTTGCTATGGTTATAGTTTTATTTTTAAATCAATGCTAATGCTATGTTTACAGTTTTAAATCCAAATTATTTCAAGACTATTGCTATTTGATCACAATTTTATATTTAAGTTATCACATTTATGGATTTTTTTAAAATTAACATTTGCAAAGCTTGAATTATTTTTAATTCCTATCATAATTGTATTAGTAGCTTAAATTGTGTTCATTGCAATACAGGCTTTAGTTACCTATAGACATATTAAAATAAAATTGCATTGCATTTATGTCTTGTTACTGCTGTGTAATATTAATCTTTCTTGCAAGTTTTGATACTCGAAGAATTTTCCCATTTAAATTTTACGAATTGTTGGTTACTATTTAAATTGCCTTACACCTAAGGGTAGAAAGGCGAAGATTATATATATATATATATATATATATATATATATATATATATAATTATATATATATATATTCAGCTTAGTGTTGACCCATTCGCTTCTACCGGAGGTTAGGTAGCGGGCTCCATTGAACGCAATGGTCACGAAACCATTTTTGGGTGTTCACAATTCGCTATCTGGCTTACTTTGTGTGAGTATTATGAACTGTTGAAGCGTTCTAAAATTTTCCAAAAGTTTATTATTCTAAAACTTTAAGCGATGTATAAATCTTCCCAGGGGTCAAATGTTAATGGTAATCCGTGCAAGCTAGATGTCAGAGAACTGCCCCTTTGCCTTTGGAAATTTGTAAATACGAATCCCGGTTTAATTTCTTCTGAATACGCCAAGTGGATGAGAACAAAGGCTCTTATTAAAATGTTATAAAACTAAAGCTGTTTATTCCAAACTCCAATTAGTATTCAGCGAGTGCGCTTTACAAATTCATAGCAATTTCTATTCGAACGCATTGTCTTAATAGAATACAATTACAGGAGTCACGTTAGCTTTATTTCTTGCTAGCTGCGCGTTGTGGCGGATTACAATGGAATTGAAATTAGCGTCTTATGCGGCTCTCAGATTTTTATAATTGGGGTTCGTCTGCAGTTAATTATCGCTATTAATCTTCGAGCTGAGTAAATTCGGCGCATCCAATTTAACCGAGTGCAAACTAGGCCACCATACCGAATTTCACTATTTGCAGATAAAAGTGGATCCATGTTATAAAGTAGATCCAGGCGATAAAATAGAACATTGCAGCACACTGAATCGCGAACGATCTATGCATGCAAATATTGCTACTAAAAATGCGGCGCTAACGGCAATCGCATTTTTTTGAATAACTGCCGTTAATTTAATCCTGCTGTTTGGCTGCAGTGGATCTACCAATGTTTCTCTGCAATTTTGCAAAAACATGTTTTCTTCTTTTGCTACTTAATCGACCGTTCTTAAAAGGGCAGAGTGATTTCCGGATATCTGGAAAGGAATCCAGATTTAAAGATATAGCGGGGCAATAATAGCCTTTACCATTTCAGGCAAAAGCATTTGACGCCGTAGTCTACTAGACTGACTATTCCCCTGAGCGTCGCGGTGCATCGCGTTCTCAGATAACACGAGGTCGATACTATAAAGCGGGATTACCAACTCCATAAAATATCTACGTATTTGCGACGGAATGAATATCTGTGGCGAGGCTGCAGATACCGAAATTAAAGTCGCTGCCGCCGTTGTCGCCAAGATAAAACGCGCTAATTCAATTAATCGTACATGGTCTTTGAAAAACAACTGAAATCTTAGCGAATAGATACATATATAGTTTTTAAGGATCATTATATACGATTGATGATCAGCAAATACAGTGCATGCTGTAGTAGTAAATATATGGACATAATATTACTTTTGCATAAACAAACATAATCCAGCAACTTTCTATCATGCAACTAACAAGTGTCAAATTGATTTGTTCACCCGTCTGGTTGTAATTGTTGTCTTTATAACCCCGTTTTTAAACTTTGTCTCCAAAAAATGGATCACGAACAAAGTGTGAACATTGAGTGACCTTTGTAGTTTAATTAATACAATTTTTTCTAGTATGCTTTAATCGACACAAAACAAAAAGTTAAGTGTTACTTTAACAGCAAGGGTAGATAAAGTAGCACTTTAACATCAAGGGTAGATTCAGTAATTTAATTTTCTAACTTTTATTTAAATTAAATATTGTATATATTATCCTAGCAACCTAATCTAGCTACTGAAATTTTAAAATGTGACTGACTTTCGTTATTTCCTTTTGAAATTGTTAAAGTTGTTGCTATAGAAAAAAAATGTATTATACACGACGATAAAGTTATTACTATCCACTCTTGAATCATTAACGTCTCGACTTTGTCTCGACGTTAAACGATTCACTGGTGGATAAAATTTAACTTTATCGTCTTGTATAATAAATTACTATTATTACATTATTTGATTTGATTTAAAAAACCACATGTGCTTTATTGATTTTCAAAGAACTTTTTATCGAATACAGATGAATGACGTAATATACTTTTCATTAGAAAGACACATGCCTATTACCTCAATAGAAACTTTAAAATACTATATACACGGTTAGGCTTCGTGTGGACAGAGAAATGACAGAGATTATTACAGTAGGCAAAGGAATCAGGCAAGGGATTCGCTTAGCCCATTTCTTTTTAATGTTATCATGGATCAAATAATAAAAAAAAAGACCTAAGAGGTTACAAATTGGGAATAAAAATGTGAACATGGTAAGCTATGCGGGTGACGCAGACGAAGACGACCTCTAAAGATTACTAAGTTTAAGACACCTTCCGAAAGATACAATATGAAGATCTCTCCTGAAAAAACAATGGTTATATCCAAAGGAGCTACTAGATGCAAGCTAATAGTAGACAATAAAAAATATGTAAAAAGTGATGAATATAAAATATCTAGAAGATCAAAAACCAGCTATGGAAATACACAAGCAAAAGTGATGAAACAAGTAAATAGGAAAAACAAATTAGCAGGATGCTTGAACTACACAATATGGCACAACAAACCCATTAGAATGAAAACCAAAGCAAGAATTTATAAAGCAGTAGTAAAACCCATTATAACGTACACCGCTGAAACAAGACCAGAAACAGCGAAAATTAAACAACTTATGGAAACCACGGATATGAAAGTTCTACGAAAAATAACAAATAAAACACTGCGTGCCAGAACAAGAAGTGCGGAGATACGTCAAACATGTGGGATAAAACCAATAGTGGACTGGGTAAGCAACAGAAGGGGCGAATGGAACGACCATATCTCAAGCAAGAATGGACGACAATCGACTAGTGAGGCAGATAAGAGATAAATCACCCGCTGGGAGGAGAAGCATAGGAAGGCTTCAAAAGAGATGGAGTGACAACTTACTCGAACCAAATAAAAGTGGTAAATGAACAGGCAGCAATGCCTAAATGAAGAAAAAAAAAAGAAGATATTATTTTATCACACCTCGTATATGCGTTTCCCATGAAACGAACGTGACCCTGATTTCTACTATGCAAATTGATTGAATAGAATAAAGGCGACAGGGTTAGTAAGCCAACTGGCTAGACGTCTAAATATAAGCGAAATACTTAACTGTAGATATATTTATAATAAACTTAACTAAAAATAGCTGTTAGTATTTTGCAAGTAAAATATAGCAGTATCAGCTAAAGTTAATTAATGTGGACGTGTATGAAAATTAGTTATTCTGAGGTGATTAACGATGTTAGACTACGTTAGATTTATGAAGATACGTTAATATCCTAAATTTATTAGGTTGATTAAAATGTACATATTGTTTAAAATAGGACATAGAAATCTACCCATGTTGACATTTAGTCATTATTAATAATATATTCCACAAGAAAGTAATTTATTAAACATACAACTTTATCAATCAAAGTGTTATTTGCGCAGTTTTTCTTTTTATGATTTTGTCGCAGCCTGTCAGCTTCCTACACAACGTATGTAAATTAAATTGGTCGACACAACACAGAGTGTGCTGGCTTTTTCCCGTAAAAGTTTTTGTAGATAGTAAATGTTATAATGATCTAAACATGTTATATAGACTAATACCGTTTTTCGACTCCTTAAAAGTTAGGCCATTTTAAAATATTAAAATAATATCTAAATAAATCAATAATCTGGCCATTTATCATCGTCGACATGGATGGTTTCAGTTAAATGGTACTCCACCTTTTCTAACAAATTAGTGAGGGACTGACTAAACATCCATTACAACCAGGATTGGATTGGCTGTGGTGAACCTCGCTCGCTAGATATTACACTTTTGGATTTTCCTATTTTGATATCTGATATCGAAAGTGTACAGAACAACGGTGGTGGGCACCTGAGATGAACTATTAGAACTCATTAAAAATACTTCTAATATGATAAGAATAAAGTCGAAATGCTAAATCGTGATGCACTGCCAGAAAAAAAATTATAAGTCTATTCACAATGTTTTGATCAGGATAACATTTACATCTACAAAAAGAATTTGTGGGGAAAACCGAAACATCCTGTAGATAAAAAGATAAATCTAAGATGCAACAATCGGACAAAATTGTATAGATTAGGGAAAGTTATTTAAGTATTAGTAATGAGAATGTGTTTTTCGTTCCTCGCTTCCATTTAATTTGGATTGCGTTTTCTAATAATTTCAAATATATCCTAATACAAACTATTTCTTGCTTTACATGTCATAAAAATTAGATTTCCAACTCCGAACACACCACCATATGCAGTACAGAGTTGGAAATTTATGTGTCTTAAAGCAGACATGTACATATGTGCTTCTAGATTTCTAAAAATGAAACAAAACTTTTATTTCAATAGTTGTCATCATCTTGAGGGTATATAATTAGTTTACTACGAACGGCAACCAATTTAAGACTCAATCCCCAAACCAAAATTTTTCAAGGACTCTTATCAGCTTCAAATCGTACTAAACAAGTATTCAGGCTACATAGCGATATAGGAGGGCCGATCAGCTACAGTGACGACTGTATGCGGTTCTTTTCTATAATTACCAAAGGGTATTCAAATTACCAGGCGGTGTCAAAGATTCTATTAGATTATGAGAACTCTTAAACTCACTAAAGTACTATTTTTGTCACGACCTGAAACAGACTTCAAAAAGGTTCGACACCTCAATTGCTTGCATTAGCCATAAACAAAATCATAGTCAACATAAACAGGTTTATCAGTTACTTTCGCTGCAGGCGAAAGCGACAAATACAGTCAACTCTACTATTGCAACTAATTAAGGAGTTTAACTAGCACATAACAAAATTTAATATTTAAATAGATAACAGTTATCTGGGCAGATTAAATTAGCGGACAACTACAAATTTACGATGTTGGCGGGGATCGAACATAGCAGAAGGCCGACAATAATAGTATGCCACCACGTACGTAGAAATTCAAAGTGTTCTAATAAATGCGCTAGTAATTATTGACAAACTTGGAGGTGATGCAACACTAGCTGTTCATCCCAAGCTTTCGGTGTGCTTACTATACAGATCTTATTTTACCTTCACAACACAAGATTGTGTTTCAATACTCTCAGCAATGAAGCGAAACAGCACCCAAAAGTAAGCGTTCTCTGGAACCTACAAAATACGAATGACTAATTAGAATGGGCAACGACAAAGAGCAAATGCACATATAACTTCAGATTACATCTCTAAGACCTAAATCACAACGTCAGAGAAATACACAATCAAATGCGATGGGTAATTAAAATCCAAATATCTCCATGAGTCAACCATGCAAAACCGCGAAAACGCGAGTAATCTAGGACACTATTCTTGCCCTCGTAAATCACTGTAAACCAGTGCTAATCTAAGACAAAGCTTAATATGTAGCATATACGTGCAATTAAGTCGAAGACGCTAGCAGAAGAGCGGGAGGCAAAGAAAACATTGCCGCAGGTGCTGGAAAGACAATAGAATGCTACTTGACCTTGCTTCGCACACAATGACGGCGTTCAGACAAGGGTGTCGAAAACGCACAAAATCAAACGAGACAGTTAAAGGGCCTTAACGTGCTGCAGCAACTGATTATTCTGTAGTATTTACAGCTTACAAATATATTCATAACTGGTAAATAAGTATATATACCAAATTCAACTTCCTTTTTCTTCATCTGAAATATTCTACGCGATTTTGGCTAATTACAAAAAAGATACTACTATTATTGTTGTGAACAGCAGTTAAAGCACTGACAGTCAAGGAGAAATTGTTTACATTTAGCACTTTCAAGTCCATAATAAAACTATCTTCTCATTGTAACCTTGAGCTCCCCTTGTGTATTATCGTATCTAGTTTCCACTTGCTTATTATTCGCGGTGTCCTAGTTTCCTTCATTTACCATTTTAATCTATGAATTTGTATATATTTGACAATGTCTTCTCTGTTCATAACTCGTAATATTTCGTGGTTCATCCTTGCCCTTCTTTCTTGACAGCTTTTAATAGTTCCCACTATTTATTCAACATTTGCCTTTTATATATTCTCAACTGTTCTTCATGTTCTTTATTTATTTCGGCTACGTATCTTATGACTGATCATATGATTGAATGGTACATTTTAGTTTTGATCTTTTTGGTGACCGCAACGTTTAGGCCAACTTTCCTAGATACGTTCCCATGGTAGCCGTGACCTTTACGGAAGGTCACTGCTCTTTAAGATTAGTGCTGCTTGATTTGTCTTCATAATCCTTTGTCCATTTTCGTAGCTCAGAAACTAATTAGAATATTATAAAAATAATATTAGAGAGCAAAATGTATGCTTTTTTAATGGCTTAAGTGTCAAAAGTTAAAACGAATGCAAGGTTACTGTCGCACATAATGATGATACGTCCAAATCAAACAACGTGCCATAAAAATTCGATATTTAAGATATAATATTAACTTTAATTGGATTTTAAATGCTGAAAATTTGTTTTTATAGTTGTTCGAAACTTGAAACCAACCATATTACTTATGTATTAATTTATTATATTTGGTGTAGCAACCATAATAAATTAAAGTTTGAAATAATTGTAATGTACATTTTTATGTTTTTCTAGCAATGGTGTCGTAAGTTTTGCTCAAAAATGGGGTATTTCGAAAAAAAACTTTGAAGTCGTTTTAACTAATACATATAACTTGAAAGTAGTTGCTACTTGACGATAGTGAAACGAGAACTGCAAATATGTAACTTTAAAGTTCTGAATGGAACAGACAGGGTTGTGCCAATAATAAACTGCCTATTCAACGTTCCCCTTGCCACTTCATGATTTTATATTGAACTTTAACCTAGATTAATCTCACATTTGTTTCAGATGAGCGGTGTCGCACGTAAGTGTATGTGTTTAACTGTAATAAAATTTAGAAAAACAGCTTTAATTTTCTATGGAGATTGTGAAATTATTTTTTTGTGAACGACTTTGACGTAATCATTTATGACAGCCACGCTCCCGAGTACTTAAATAATAAAAATTACAACCAGCAAACCAGTTTGAAAGTGCAGCGAATAACCCTACTAAAACTTCATGGCACGGAACTTCCGTTCGAAGCCCGAGGACAGCCGAATTTCGCCCTTATTGAAACTTGTTACAGTATTAAATTAACCTTATGGCACTCACGGATGGGCTAGTATCGAATGCTAAACAAATCCGAGAAATGGGGCACGCTTACTCTGAGAATCATTAAAAACAGGAAAAAGGCCTCTGCTCGAATACGCTCAGGGAGATGGGCGTGGTTCAAAACGGTACACCGCAAGGCAAGCGTGGCGATGTATATACAAGGTATTGCTAAAGAAATGGACGCCACCAGATCCAACTCAAGATACCCATGTTCAACCGGACCTGGAGGGTTAAACGGGGCGACAAGTACTCAAATATCTATTTTGGGCACCCCGGTGCAGCGACAGACACAAACACCTACCTGGAATGCTCATCCGTCACGTCCGGGCTTCACCTTACAATGGTCGCAACACAGTGACACAGTCACCCTGTAAACAAACATGCACAAGGCACAAAAAGGTAAAGAATTAGATTGTACGGTTAATACATTTATTGGCCACACCAAGTGACCTACCAAACACCATACAAAAATACAAGTATAGTCGGCACCTATGCCGGCTCGTAAGAATGGCTTATAAGGTACGCCCGGCTGGGAGGATCGTTAACTAAAGGTTTCGGCGCATAGCTGAGCCGAACAACAAATCCCGAAAAGGGTGAAACGTCGATTTAAGTCTTAACAGGCATGACGCGCGAGAGCAAGGCCTGAACTTGGGTTCGAGTCACCAGATGCCCTGACTTACAGTGAAACATTTGATAATAACAAACATGAACGGTTAATCTACACAAACAAAGCTGTCTGCCAGCGCAAAATATTAGAGCACTACATTAAATTTTACTCAGAGTGTACTCCTGCATTGGTACTTAATTTACAGAAATAAAACCGCCTTGCAGCACAAAAGGTTGGAATACAACGTTAAATTTTAGTCGGAGTGTACTCTTGCATTGGTATTTAATTTACAGAAACAAAGCCGCCTTGCAGCACAAAAGGTTAGAATACAACGTTAGATTTTATTTAGAGTGTACTCTTGCATTGGTAACTAATTCTACTGAAACACAGCTGACTTGCAACACAAAATGTTAGATTACAACGATAAATTTTAGTCGGAGTGTACTCCAGCATTAGTAAATAATTTTACAGAAGCACAGCTGACTTGCAGCACGAAATTTTAAAATACAACGTTAAATTTTACACTGAGTGTACTCTGCATTAGCACTGTCTCGAGCGCAAATTTGAATAAATAGTTCGCACGAACATGCAGCGGAAATAGTTTATTGCATAGGTAATTAATTGTGTACCTGATTAACGGGCTCAGCCTGCAGCGGCGGTAGCATCCAAGCCGTGTCGGTAATTAGCTGACACCTGGTTGTGTGTGACATGAATCGGAAAACTACGGAGTCCCCTGGGGTCCACTATGAAGAGCGAATTGCGTAACGGGCCACCTTGTCCATCACACGCTTAACAGCGTAACCATTGTTTGGGAAAATTTTTGGGAATCGGACCCCGCATTCAAATGACAGTGGAAAATTGGCTTTAACAAACCCACAATGATTTGCTACGGGCTTTTCCACACTCACACTCAAGTGCACCACGTCTTAGCTACACAGTGTCTCGCGGCCGACTGCCAAAAACACACCGCCTCCGCACCCAAACGGGCGGGAGGCTGAAAAACAACACGTTATTACAACTTTGTGGTTGGGGCTCGACTGCCAAGAAAACCTCCGCTCGTGAACACAGTTGTTACCAAGCGAGGCTACGCTAGCCAATCGCGTCCCAGCGCTCAACCGACATTGCTGCACGCGTCACCGCATGCAAGCAAAACAGCATAGGCTGTTCTTTTTGCTCTCACGGGCTGAATTTTAAATTGCTCGAAATCAGGATGCTTATAACTGCGGAAACCTGCAGCTGCTAGAAGCTACTAAGCTAGGGCAGTACAAATGCTATGAATTAATATGCTTGGGAGCCAGGGGTATATAAAGTTACAGAATTATTACATTTAATGCTAAACGCTGTAGTAAAATGCGACGTACTTTGACCAGAATGGATTCGAAATTGTTAAATAGCTATCGGAATTGCAGAGACATAAAAATGGCCTGACAAACTCATGAATGAATTTACAAAAACGCTCCTAATCAATAGTGCGCCCCAACGAAAACACACATATGTGGTACCTATCAAAAGGAAAAATTTGCCGCCCGCCAATAAAAGTAGTCCCAAGTCGCTAACAAGCATACAAGCCGAGCATAACAATTTTGTCCATTAGCCGCAGCAGCCGTCGAAGCTAGGCATTCGAGCAAAATGTGTCCAGAAAGTGGCGGAAATTCAAAGCAAGCCGAGGCCTAAACAAAGACGCGTTTTCTAACGGATATTGGGAACAAAGACCAAATACATCAGGCTAATGTAGCAACCTTACAAATTAAAATTTAAATTAGCGGTAGGAAAAATCCAATGCAAGATTATTTAGTGTCAAAAGACAGATAAATTCAACGCGCAGGTAATCGAATCAGGGAGAACTTTGAAGCACACATGGCTAGTAAACGCCAGTAAAAATAATAACACACATACTTAGGTAATTTCACACGCAGAACCCGGGAAAAGAAATTCGTGTTATAATTTTGGGGCAGCCAAAACCAGCAAATGGGGTATCAGCCATTGCAACACTAATCAAGTCGCTAATTTATCGCGCCTTGGATTAAACGCGGAATTACTAGATACAAGAAAAAACAAGCAGTCATCCCTTCTCCTCGGGCCAATGAGCGTCAAGGAAGCTCAAAACAAAGGACGAAGCCTTTTTAAATAGACAGACGTGGGCAATAGACGACCATTCAGCTCCCAGCTTTGAGTCCCATCCGCATCCAGCTCTCCAGCCTGAAGGAAGCTCCCAAGGATCAACCACTCAGCCCCCAACTTCGAGTCCCATCCGCATCCAGCTCTCCAGCCTGAAGGAAGCCACCAAGGATCAACCACTCAGCAGCATCCCGCCTTCCACACTGAACCCAGGAGAGTCAACCAGGAACCATCCAGCCTTCCATCGCCGAATCAACCCAGGAGAGTGCACCAGCAGCCACTTTAGCTCCAGGACCACCCAGCAGCCTCCAGCCTTCCTGGAAAACCCAAAAGGGTCCAAAATCCGAGAAGACTCTTAAGGACCATCGATCAATCGCCGCTCTCCAAGGACCCCCCCAGCGGAAGCTCGAGCCAGTGCCCGGCCGACGCCCCGAATCCAGCCGCCGCCCCCGATAGGTCGATTCGCGCCGCAGACGTTTGAGGTAGGCCTCCCAGCCCCGCTCGACGCCCCCCCAAGAACGCCCCCGGCGCCCGCTACGAGCCGTGCTCCGGACCGTTCCCCGGAAGGACAGGACTACGGTCAGGCGGCGTTCCCCACCTCCGGCGACTAGAAAAGGCCGCCCCATCGCCACCCTTGGTACCGGCGCCCGAGTTTAAACGATATTTTTTCCTTCCCTTCTTTTTTTATTATTATATAGTATTAAGCAGTTTTTGTATATAAGATTGTTGTTCGAAATACAAGTATTAAAATTTCACTCCAGTCAATCAGCAGCATCGACAAGGGTAACGTCTACACCCCCCCCCCCCCTTCATCTAACGCCATTGTAGTATTGACCGCTGAGCATAGACCGAGGAGTGTTATAGTTATTCATACATCCAGGTAATAGTTTTAGTGGCGGTTCCGTGATAGACTCATTTGGGGTTCCCATTCTAGTTACGGGTACTTTGGTGCTAGTAACGATTACAAAGTAAGAAAGATATTCATCTCCAGTTTCCAGACATCTAAAGACTTCCGGTGGGATGATCCACATTACTGACTCTATCTAAAATGTATACGAAACTAAGATTGGACGAAGAAAATGTGTAGATACGGACGTACTAATTAAAATATGAGATTATCTGCAAACATTTGGAGTTACTATAGATGAACTCGTCATTTCACAAGAGGAGTAAATGTTAAGCATCATGTTGAAAGAAGAGCACACGAAGCAAGCTTTGGAACATTGTAATGAAGTTAAGATCAAACTAAATTAACTTAAAAGTAGATAACACTTTGGAAAGGAAAGAAAGTGGAATGCTCAGTTATATACGATCCGTGAAAACAAAACGTCTTCTTTTTCTGCAGGTACTTATCTAAATATTAGCTGTTCTGACTTGCTTTGTTGTGGAAAATCAGTTTCTAAGATTTTATAATCATGAGATTCTTCTTCTGCTAGTGCTGCTATTTCAGCTATTTTGCCCTGTAGGATGTACTGTAAAAGATGGTATGTATTACTGTCTCGAATTACATAGCCTAGATAATGCAACTATCTGCTTTTGATATTGTTAGATATTAATGATTCTTTTGCCATATTAAAGTATTTTGCAATTTGCAGTAGCTCCACACGTAAAAGCTTTTCTAACCGAAAATTCAACACGAATAAGGGATACAATACTCGATTAAAGTACAATAAACTTAAATCTGCATTTAAAACAACCAAATTTCATTATACATATTAGAAACAGTAAATCAAGAATAGTATCTTGACGGGTTGAATAAAGAACTAGAATTAAAAGCAGAACAAAACTACAGTTACAAAGTATTGAAAGGGGTTTCGTTCAGTTGCAGGACGAGAATAGATATTCAAGAAATTTGAAGGAAAATGGTTAAATGCAGTAATCCATTGGAGCCTCACGCGAAGACTGGCAAGACCGAATAGATTATGAAAAAATATCTGAGTTAGAGAATGGAAATATAGAGAAGTTTGAAGAAAGCGACTGGAAGAAGAAGGGTGGTGGCTGCTGCAGATATTATGAAATATAGTTTAGACGTTTAGAGCATTTGCTTAACAAATTAAAACAGTGTGGATATAACAATCTCTTTTCTTAACTACACTTTTTCATTTCAGAGGTTTATAGATACATATTTCTAAAACTAGAATAATAGTTGGTTATTGTAATGGGATTAGAAATCTTGGGATACTACTTCGGAAGAATTAAATTATGTACTGATCTTTATGCTTTGAGCAATTGCTGCAATAATCCTACCCAGTTATCGAAAGGTATAATAAACGTTACTTTTAAAATGTGTGCTATTTACCAAGTTTGTTAGCTGTATATTTCTGATACAATTATCAATGCTCTGGGTAAAGTGTAACATTTGAAAAAACGGCCGCTCATGTGGCCGACAAGTTTATCAAGGTAACGAATTATACGATTAGGCATATCTAAGATTCAAAGACAATTAACTTTATTAGTAAATACAAGCGTAGGAACAATAAGGAAGTATTTACGGATTGCATACGTGCGATTAGTTTTATATTAAATGAAACTTTTATCTGGAGCAAATAATTACATATCTAATTACTAAAGAACATTGTGTCGTACAATGTAACAACACATTATCAATACCCCATTTGCTGACTACACGTGCGCGAATTCCGAAACAAAGCTACGGTAATCGCGACACACATTATCAATTAATTACACATGCAATACAAGCAATTAGCAAATGCATTTAATTGTGCGTCGAGTGTTCCAGCACACAACAGGTCCTCGCTGCTTGCCCTGCGTCGCACAGGAATTGCGCTGCTTCCATCATCTCGCCCAACGCCGGCGATTTATGGGGGACGAATTCATTAATGGCACGCTATATTTTAAGGCGGAATATACGGACGAAAGTGGCAGAATCATGAAGGAGGAATAAAACCACACTCGTGACTGTTTGCAATGAACATGCCGTCACACTGGCTCTAATTTAGAGCTGCATCGTAGGATTGAGGTGAAATACGATCGCTTTGCACGCTGGGCTGCACTTACTCGTCTACCCTTTCAAGTCTCCTCGCAGGGTGCACCCAAATCGCACTTGAACGGCTCGTGAGCGGTGCTATTGAAATCTATGGGATGGCCGAGAAGATTAAGGAAAACCGAGCGTTGCTAGATGAGCTGTCCATATGCTTAATAACCCTCCCCATGCAGCTTATATTTGCTAGTACATGCAGGGGAAGAGCAGCAAAACACTTCCTTGGCTATTCGTATCAGAATAGTTAATGCTTTAGTGAGTGTGAAATGTTGCCAAATGTAATTGGTTACATTATTGCTAACGTACAAACTCCCTACTGAAAAAGTCAAAACAAAATTTGTATCCAATATTAGTTGGTTAACGAACCGTCACTGAGCACAAAAATAGAGCGCATGAAATCAGGTTAAGGATATTGATAACCGAGAAGTTGGTGCAAGCGGTGGATTTAAAACTATAGCAAGGTGTGTCACTTCATTTCTAGATTTTTCAAATTCACTGATACTCTTCGGGATAAATTACGAGTAGGAAAAAGTTTATTTTCTAGCAGTTTTAAAGGTACAATAACTATTTTAAAAAATGTTTGTAAAAATATTTATAAACATATCTTCTACTAGTGAATCACCCGAGCTACGCTCCGCTTCGCTAATTACACGATTTAATTAAATTAAATATAATTTAATTTTACTTGACTTTTTCGTACTTGTTTTGAAAATAAAAACCGGTCTAAGATCTAAGTCTAAAAATTAGCAAAATTTTAAGCCATCATACAATTTAATCGGTCCAGTATCTTCGGAGGAGATAGCGAACAAACATACATACAAAGAAAGAGACCACTGATTTTATGGTATAGATTAGAGTGTCATCTTTGTCAAGCACAATTATGAATGCATTTGAGTATTTTTCATCAAACAGTCAATTTGCAAAATAAAAAGCCAAATGAAAATTAATACATAATACGACTTTATTAAATATATACTTTTCAACATTTTTCTAGTAAATAACAGTAGACACGCCATTGTCTTTTAGGCTGTGTAGGGGAAACTATATTTACACAAGGCCTATAATTTAAATTACATTTTTATTTTATGGGTATAAAGTATGTTCTTGTGCTGCCTTATCTAATCCTCAGAGATTGGTAGTCATTATGCTTTATTATAACTTTGTTAACTGCACTTCTAATTAGTTTGGTTGACAATTGATTAGGCCATTACGTAACTGCTTGATTTTTTAGGTTCTATTTTAATATCGAGTTTTATGTAGTATAAGATATTATGTGTTATGTTTTTTTTTCTGAATATTTTGCAATTTAATTAAAATAATGTCATAATTTTCGTTGTTGTAATATTTTATATATTGTTAAGGTGTAATCTAAACTAAAAACTAATTTTAGTGTCGATAGTAGGTCGATTATTTCTAAAAAGGTCTATTTACATAATTGCTATTACATTTCTTAAACTTCTAATTCAAAAATGCTTCTATTCAGAAGCTAGAAAAACGGTTTGTCGAAAAATATTAAATATAGCAACTCTATCAAATATATCTAGTGGTTAAGGTGCAACGTTTTTTTTTAATTTTACTTTTTGTGCTGTTAGACGCTGTACAGAAAATCAGTATCAAATTTTGTGTACTTTTATATTTTTTTAATATACCTACTATCTCTTCTTGGAAAGTTTAAGTCGTAATCCTTCCGCTTTTTCACCTGTGATAAAATGTTATGCATGAACTAAGATATTTTACATTATTTGTTGCGGTATAATCGAGATTTTACGACAACACTAGACCGTAATTACCACAAGTCGGTTTGCGTTAAAAGGCAGCGGCATGAGCCCCCGATCGTTCTCAAGCTAGCTCGCTGGAGTGTATAGTCCACGATATTCGTGAAGTCGGGTTCTGGCTTAGGATAGTGAAAAATGTCGATGATTGCCAGGGCGCCACCGTAAAATTAAACTCGTAGTTATATGACTCTGCCTCGTCCACGGTCGAGTCAGCGGAGACTGGTTCAATTTCTTTCCAACTAAAGACCTGAATGCTTTAGTTGTCGGAGTTCAACTGTTTGTTACAATTTCTTAACAATTATACAATCAATAACTAAACACAACTGACGAATTTAACACGTTTGATGAGCGCGTTTCCCTACTGCTTGAATGAATGGTACTAGTACTTTTACTCAACAACACCAAATATGTAGTTTAACAAATGCTGTTTATTGTACATTGATACAACTTGGCTTGCATAACAGGAAATGTAAAGTATAAATACAAATAGTCAGCAGATAAGATTTATAAAAAAAAATACGAAATTACACACGCAGTAAAGAGAAATAATATTAAGAGAGAGGCTTTCGCGGTTACTCGAATTATTCTCCTTAGTATAGAATTTCGGCTTTGACCGCGTAGTATTTGTATATGAACACCCAGCATTTTCTGGCTTAATGTGCCTTGCACCTTGTGATGTCGAGCAAAAACCCGAGCGATGGCCATGCTCTCTGGTGGCTCGTGTAGTTTGAGTATCTTGAGAACGAGGATACTTAGGCAGATTTGGCCGTTTTGCTGTTTGTGCATCCATATTCACTAACGTTTCGCAAGACCTTGCAGCTTGCATCATCAGAGTAAAAGTCGCACTGGGTATTCATATACAAATACTACGCGGTCTAAGCCGAAATTCTATGCTAAGGAGAATATTAAGAGAAAGAAAGAAAGAGAGCGAGAAAGCACATTTAACACAACTTTGTAGAGAATCCAAGAATCCAAGCTACTTCCTAACACAGAATTAATCTTGCTCAAGTAATAAATAAATTTTCCGCTGGAAAAGCTGACCGCAAGACAGGTTTGAAGTTACCCCAATTTAGGCTCGACCGACGCCGACTTAGCAGAATCAAGTGACAGCTGTTTAATGGCTTGGAGGTAAATAAAAATAAACAGGAGCAGTGTAGCAACCTTCTCGCCACCGATTTCGTGGGACAATTTGTAACAAACAGGTCGAAGCGTTGCCCCAGACTATACACAAACTACACCGACCGTTTTAAATCTTCAGAAGCGAAGGAAAACGCACTGGTGTTGCAATAAATAAGGGAAGCTGAGGCCGAAAATTTCACTCTGCCGAATACGACACATCGACTATGACGATAATAAAATCGCACAGATAGCTCTCAAAAACACCGACCTGGAACCCTTCGACATAAAAACTTTACGTTTCCTTGCCTCTGATCGCAACACATAAGTCCCGTCCTACTCTTCATTATCGGTGGTTTCCGTACCCTCTTCTTATACTTACCTGTGGCTTTACGTTTAGCCAGCTTTTCTTACTCTCACCACGATCTCTCAATGCATAGCGTAAATAGTTTGATTTGGCGGCAGACTTGAATATCTAGACGAACAGTTAGCGTTTGTTCTCGACCAACAACCGCACGTATTTTCAAGGTTTTGCACGCGTTCTGACAGAAAATCTTCTAGAATCTAGATTACAGGCGAATTCGCTAAGTGCCATATAAAACGATGCAATGTAAAAGCTTCGTAATGCCTAATCACAACACTGGAGGTCAAGGCGGTAATCAAAACGTAACACAACTGTACTTTGGCAAAAGGCACGACCGCAAAAACATCACGCACCCTCAAATGTGCACGCTGGATTGCACCCGAAAAGATTTCGTGGTTTACTCAGGCGTACTGGCGCAATATGCTCGAAAACAAAAGCGCTTACAATGAATAATTAACATAACATGGTTTTAAACGATCCACGCCCTTTCAGGTTATTTAACAGCAATAATCTCAACTCTTGTAAGACTCCTATTGTTGCACAATGTATGTAGCTGACATTTAAATGAATTGTATTGGATTAAAATAAAATGCATTTTTAAATATAGTATGATCAAAAATTATTTTCATCTAGTAGGGCTATGAAATAGTTCTTAATGTAACAAATTATTAGGTGAGTAACTCTAATGAATTTATTTGCAACATATGGGTAATAGCACCAGACTGGTAAAAATCAACATTTATTACAATTCCTAACCATCGTACAATCAGTTTGATGAACCACGTGTTAAATGTTTTTTTATGAGTGACATAAACGAATATACAGAAAATACGTAAAAGCGTATATTGGAAATACTCGATTTAGTTCGCGTAAAGGCCTAGGAACTATAGAAGCTATATTTAGTACCCAAATATTAGTGCAAATATCTAGAGATGTAAATAGCAATGCATTTGTAGGAGTAATTTATTTCGGAAAAAGCTTCTATAAAATTCGACAAGATTAAATTGTAGATATTCTAAGAACTAAATAAATTGAAGGCAAAGACATTAGAATAATAACTAGCTGCGGGGTCACTTTTCTGAGCAGTAGTTCATAAAGGGAGAAAACCAATACGATTGCCAATATGGGTTAATCGAATATGGCACAAGAAGACGAAGAAGTGATTATCTAAGATGCTACGTTGGTATAGCGGGCAAATTATGTTAGGCAGATTAGAGCAGATAAAAACTCGTATCAAAATATGATATACTGGGTGACAGTGATACTAATGGGCCATTCTTATATTTATTTTATTTTTGAAACGATTTGGATGAAATTTGGTACCACGATATTAGAAGTAATTTAGAATTAACACCAGTAATGCCATTAATTTTGATTTTTAAATAGACCATCCTATATGTTTTACCTTTTTCGAAATCTACGACTCAAGTTACATACGACAGTGTCACTAAATTATCACTGTTCCAAAACAAATGTTGTCTTCCAATTTTATTTTTTATTATAGAATAAAGATGAATATCATTATATTGGTAATTACATTTCTTATCTAGTAGCAAGATGGCCCTTAGTCGATGCAATTTAAAAATAGTGGAGGTGTTTTAATGATTTTCGAAATAAAGCCTGCAAAGGTAATTTTAGAAAATATAACAGGACTAATTGAAACCAACATGAATGCAACTGTCAATAAGCCCTTCACTTGTGGATTTACATTCGCCATCAGCATCGTTTCAAAGATACAATTTAATATTGTTAAATATTTTTTCATTCAAAGCATATTTCAAATAATGAACCAGTCCTGATACTTGCTAATAACTTTTAGTTTTTTAATAAAAATTGTGTGTTACGTAATAAAGGAACAAAGACCTAATAAGCTAAGAAACAAACTCTCATAGTACACGAGTGCTTGGAGTTAACGGTTTCAATGAAAGAGATCCGTCGAACAAAAGAATGCTTACAGAATTATTAATTGTCTTCATATATAAAAAATCTTAGATGAATACCCGTCTTTGCTATTTATTTTTCAATACTGCAACGTACATGCCCCAAAATATTATAATTAATTCTTGAAACGGCAGCAAGGTTCTAATAATTCCTAGAAAACAGATGTTCCCCCACAGAAGTAAATAAAAAAGTAATAAGCCTCAACATTTTGAAAAAGGAATTACTTCTTATATATTTTTTTTATTTTAAAAGTTTAGTATTGTTTAGTCCAACCTAACGCTACAACTAAAGATACACCAAAAGCTCTAAAATTAAACAAAAATATGTTAGTTTGATATATTGAAATATTTAAAAAAATTTTGTTTTCAATTTCTTTATATAAATACAGTCCTCAACGTTTCCATATATTTATTAAACTGATACAACAATGTGAGCAATCATACTATTTTCTCTCAGGTTTAGCAAAATAGAATTGAGAAAAATAAATTTTCATGAGTCAACTACGAATACATTCTTGTTTCCTGGCGACAGGCGGCAGCTGTATACACAGCATATTATACCACCCCTCTTTCGGGTTTTTTATGTATAATAATTAAATTAAGATATCTACCCTATTTGCTTATTGAACAGAAGTAGTATCAATAATAATATATTTCGCACTTACCTTGTTACTTTCAAATGAATTCTAAATTGACATATCTCATCAATAAATATATGACATTGAAATTATGTCATTCAAATCTTTTTAAATGTACCTCTGCTAGCCAGCTTTTTTAGCAATTAAGAACTCTATTTCCTTCTCAGCTGAATGAGTTATTGTTAATATAAATTATATCTTTAGAATTGTATTTTGAATTATCAAATTATTATCAATTTGACTTGCTTTTTAAATCACACTATCTAGTACTTGAAATTGAACCCTATAATTCCGTTATAGTGTATTAATATGTTTGGCTTGACATTACATTTAATAATCAAACTAAAGGTTGTCAAAATATTTAATTTAATTACTTGTTCCAAAATAAATTTAAACTCTCTTAAAGAAAATCTGGTGTGATACAAGCACACAACTTCCTTTTACAGTGATCTTATAATTAGCCAAAAATTTGAATTTAAATTTTTAAGCATTTATCAAAAATTTTCAAAATTACAAATTTTACAAAAACGGTACAAAATAGAGTGTTAGTTCAAGAGACAAATTTTCTCTAGAATTTTAAGCTGAATTAAAAAATATAATAATATACCGGGTGTTCTATTTAAAATAGGAGTTAATAAAAAAAAATTAGAAAAAAAAACAAAAGAAACCCATTTTAGAAGTATTCAACTGGAAAGTCACCTATCTCACATCAATACACATTAAAAATGTAATAAAAACGTAAAGTTTAAAAAAATCGTTAGAGCCGTTTTTGGAAAAATCGGAAAAAACTGAAAAATCACAAGAGTAAACACCTACTTCCGGTTATGCGATTTTCTTCAAAAGCTTGCTGTCGTATCTACATAGTACACAAAACTTATATATGAAGTTTTAACGCCATACCTCTTTCCGTTTTTGAGATATTCTGTTCACAGACAGACAGACAGACACACAGACAGACACACACACCAATGAAAAAAAAATATGTTTTTGGGATCAGGGGACTCTAAAACGTGAAGATCTGTTGAAAACTCAATTTCGAATTTTTGGGGTGAATCCAATACTTCCTTTATTGTAAAAGGAAGTAATAACTAGACCAAAAATAATACAATTTCTAAATATAAAAGCCGAAAACGTCGAGTACTCAAATCAATTCAAATTTGGAAAACTTAATATTCTAAATGTTCTCTAAATCTAAAATACAATGTTTTATTCTAATTTTGCCGTACCAAACTGTTATTAAAATACACTAACCTTCTCAAAGATAAACTGGTACCTGAAGTGTGTTTCTATATCAGCTCCAAACTGATCAGAGTCGTCAAGCATCTCCTTTAAGATGTCGAAGACCCATAAAAACTCGTTGTAGCTGTCGTGACCGTTTAATATTTTGTTAAACGATAGTGCAGCATTCCACAAACACAAACACTCGCACTAACTGATGACTTAAACACCAATAACCACTTGAAATGGTTTCCATTAATGTCCAAATCACTATGCGAATAATAATTGTGACTCCTTGGTCAAACTTTGATCGTGCAGAAGGCTATTCTTGCTAACATGTACCAAACTTCAATATTATTCTGACAATTAAAGGGATATTAGACCTTTAACGTGACTAATTAGACTGAGATTACTCAAAATATAGAAACTTTTTCAGTTGCAGTAAACAACCCTCTGGTTGCTAATACAGTGAGCGCCAAAAAGCATTGGTCAGTTTCAATTTGTAATAACAATTTATTTGCTTAAATTACACAGTTAATCAAAACTATTTCTTAAAGACCAAGAATGGGAGATTCACTTATGAAAAATTCTGTCGGTTAAATGACTCCCCTCTTGTTGAATGCACTCTTTTAAACGGCGCGCGGCGGCCGAAATCTCTCATCACACGTTGCCGCATATCCTGCAGTATAGCTTCAATATTTTCTCGAATAAACATTTTAAGCTTTTCCAGATTTCTTATCTTTCTTGTAAATACTCTGCTCTTCAAGTAATCCCAACGAAAAAAGTCAGGAGTGGTTATGTCCTGGGATCTCGAAGGCCAAGGAGGGTCACCATAGCAAGAAATCAGTTTATTTGGAAACGATTGTCGTAGGAGATTCGTATTATTTCTTGCGGTGTAATTGGTAGCACCGTTCTGTTGAAACCAATATTCATTTACTATTTCCTCTTCTATTTGCGATAAAAAGATCTTTGAAGCATGTAATGTCTTTGAGATGTAACCGTTACCGTTTCACCAATTTCCTTGAAAAAATGAGCCCCGACAACCTTTGACTATGAAACAGCACACCAAACTGTCACTTTCGGAGGATGTCAAACATTGAAACAACACTCCCAAATTTTCTATTTATGAAGAAATTATCATTGATTCCGTAGGTGAAGCGTATGGGTTTTTATTAGGTATTGAAACTGACCAATGCTTTTTGGCGCTCACTGTATTTACTGCCACCAGCTATTCACTTACACTTGTTATCACATGATACCCTTTAGATATCTGGTTATTAATAGAAAATAATTAAGCATTCTCACAGCATGCTACATTACAAGCATTAGTAAAAGTTATTAGTAAAAGACATTTATTATTATTATTATTATATATCTGAATTTATTAATAATAGAAATGAAACAAATATATAAAGTAGCTAATATATCTAGTAATAAACACTAAGAGAAAAGATAAAATTATGAATAAACAATAGGTAAATACTGAAATAAATTGATCCCGAGCGGTTTTTTAACTTTTAGCAGACGTAAAAGTAAATTTCTAAAAATACTTAAATAATAAAGTCATTAAGCCTTCGGTTTTAATTCGCACAGACTATTGACTAAGACTAATGGAAACAATTACAGTTAGCAGCGTTATTATTTGAGCTTAAAGTGTTGGTTAGACTATTTAAGCCATATCGAAGTTCGACATAAATTTATTCGTGAATATCTATGCATGGAAAGTTTCATAATAAAGATCATTAAGCGGTAATAGGTGTTCTACAGTGTGTTCTAAAATTATTGCTTGACGCTGATTTGTAATTGTTCGTTGAAAGAAAGTACACCATTGGTTACACGAAATTGCTTATAGCAAAAAAGGCAATTAATGTGTTACCAAAAAGAGAATTTAGTTCCTTCACTTAATCACTGAGTAGAAAAGCTGAACGCTTAATTTGAAAAGGGAAAGGAATTAAGATCACACTTCAATATATATCTTGAAATATTTCACTCACATTTTCATAAAAAAATGTGTAGCACGTTTTCATGCGTTTCTCTTACTAAGAAGATATAAAAGAATATATGTATATTAATATAATTTATGAGGTGGCTTGCAAAGTGAAAAGTTGTATATTTAATTACAACTCGTAAACCTTAATCTCTTCCCACCTTCTGAAAAACATCTCGCTATCTCTACCCCCACCGTAATTCCCTTAAGTTTACTTCAAACAGTGTTACACGAAGTATTTTAAGTTTAATAATTAATAAATTTGCAATATTTTACTATTACTGGGCTGTTCGTTTTACCCACTATTATGACATATCTGTCAAAATGACAAATCATTTTTTTAGTGGAAGAAAAGAACTAAATATCTATGTATCAACATTATTAAAACTAGGAACCCTGCAGGAATGCAACTTATCCCCTAGAAAGTTGACCTTGAAAATTATTGTAGAAAAAAAATGGACTTTACTTAATTTGAAATAAAATAGAGATTTAGTAGGTTTAACTCAAATATATTAAGACTAGAGTGTATAAAAAGGGATTTGATATTGGTAGGAAATTTGTTTTAATTATTAATAACAAAAAATTTTGAAAATGTGGTAAAATGAATTTGGAATCACATTCCAGGAGGGTAGCAGATGCGGTAGCAAGTAGATGTCTGCAGGTTTGCTCTGTTCGCTGGGTGCTGTAGAAAATGTATAGTTTGCTGATCTTGGACTGTTAGGACGTCTTGTCTGTCTGTGAACCGTGCATTGCGGGAAGGTGCTTGAGAGGGTCGAGTAGCAGGTTAAAAGGAGGTTGACATCTGGAAACGTTGTGCCGACCAAATGAAAGGTGCGTGATTTCTTATTAAAATCATAACTAGAAACGAAATAAAAAGGTGAACTAATTAAGAAATAATTACTTACTGCGTTTTTTAAGATTGTTCTGTACTGTTGTAAAGATTGGGTGTTTGTCACTTGAATTTCAGATTTGTTTTGACAGTTGGTTGACATTAAGTATTGTGACTTATGCAAATGAGATTAAAAATATTAGAACATTCATTTTTCAGAAATCAAGTAACTAGATAAAATAATCCACCCCTGATTTTTCAGGAGCTATTTCTAATAATATATATATGATCACACTTATCACACTGTATTGATTATTAAAAATACATACACTAACAAAGTGTCAATTCATTGTTCATATTCTTTGCAAAAGCAACAGGCTTTACCTTGGCACATAACGGAAAATGTGTGAAAATATGTTACGATGAGAATTTTACGTTTATATCGCTTCTCTTTTAATCCAAAATTGTATTCTATTTGTAGAAATTAGTTTTTTCAATGTTGTATTATATTTATTTTGACATAAGCGCATTTCTTTGCTTTATTTGCTAACGTTAGCCCTAATGCTCTGCTTCACCTTAGCTTAAGCTACTTAATTGCTATGCTAACTTAAAAGGACATCGGAGGTTTTAACTGGCTCCGTTCACGTTGAATTTAGGGGCGGCCATTCGATTGGTCTGCATCTCGCAGCACTTATCTTCGAGTTGTGTGATCTCTTCTGAGATTTCAGTAAGTCTCTTCTGAAAAAGTTACCTGGATTAACTAGCTCTGGGGGCTCAATGCTTACCTGTCAGACTAAGTGTTTATTTTTGTGGTTTTTAAGGTTATGGTATATTCTCGTTTGCCCTTACGGACTGTTCGTCTATCTGTGGGGGTTGCCAGCTGACATCGAATGTAATAAGCGGTGTTTTTCGTACTATAAGAATAACACTGCTTGACAATCTATCCCCAGTGATGCATTGGCGTATCTAATTGAATCTGAACGTGATATTTTGTATTGTTTTAGCTTATCGGGCGTTCTCTGTTGGGATTTGGAGTGTCGTCTGCTCCATATTGCGAATTTATCGTGTTGCCACCGTGTATGATAACGCGGCCATTTAGTAACTTCTGCCTGCGGTCAGGTGTCTAGTGTCATTTTGTCACATTGTGGTGGTAAAATCGCTTACTAACCATCGTATATTCGTTTTAACGGTTTACCTAATTTTGGTTTCCATGTACATAACGTTAGGCGTTAGCTATAAAAAATCTAAAGAAATCTTCAAAGACTTTGCGTTTGACTCTTTATGAGGATTTATTATTTAGTGATTGCTGCTTCTACGATATTTCTTCCCCCATAGTGGGTAGTATGATGGAGTGTGGAAAAGTACACCAGCGGGTGGATTTATTGGCGATAGGGTAAATCTGGTCAGGGTTAAACCCCAATATAAGAATTAGAAGAAGAAGAAAAATAAATGTAAGTACAGAGCAATACAAAATAAACTTGATCGCGAGAGACAATGAAAAACATTGTTTAAGCAGCATTTTATAGAACTAAGAACATTGAAACTAAAATTAACTAAATTATTAGTTCATGCGACTAACACAGTCTAATGAGCTACACAAATATGCAAACATATGTAATTTAAACCAAATGTCTACAGTAAAGTGATAGGTAACATTAAAATAACAATGTGGTAAGTTAAACAGGATGCTGAAAGTGAGTTTTATAAACTTCAAAAAATTTGAAAATTCTGTCAACAAAAAGCATGCTACAGATTAGGTATGTTTTATTGTTTTCAATGGCTCCCGCGATTAAGTTTATTTTTTATCTCCCTGCACATCTCTCACGTACATTTATACATAATCGCCATTTCGATTAAGGTACTTATCATACCGTGGCACGAGTTTCTGCATACCCTCCTCAAATAGGGTTGCCGTCAGGTCGTTCTATCAACCGTTCACGTTGTCTTTCAGCTTCTTCTTTAAACCTTCTGTACCATTCTCGCACACAGTCGTCACTTATAAACCGTACTACTCATATGACGATAAATGTTGACTGCTATATACTTTTCAGAGTCTATGCTTGTTAAGTCATTTTGCTGTTGTAGATGCTTAATTGCATTTCACGCCTTTAGGGCAACTTGTTGCTATTTTAAAACCATTTTCAATTTTTGCGCACTAGCACAATCTCATCTTCCGCACATTTGATTCAGGTTATTTTGTATTTTAAGTAGCCACCTAGGCTTTAGGGCAGCGTGCCCGTATGCTAAACCCTTTTAGTTACTTATTTGGCTCCATCGCCTAATTCTACAATAATGATTTTGCACATATTTGGCCCCAAACGCAGTATTTCTCGTCAGTTGGAGCAACCCTTTGCTGCTACTTTGGCAGCCGGGTGTTATCGCTCGCAAGAATTCCGAAACTTCTAGAAGTCATTCCGTTGAGGCGCTTCGCCATTGGCTGCCTTTGATACCGGAATTAATTTGTTTTGGGGAGCGCATTGCCATTGGCTGTCGAGAGTCACGTGGCAACGCCGTTTGGCTCACGCCACTTTAAGCGTCGTAACGCTCCTCATTCCGTTACGGGTCGTCAATCGAGACAGTCGCAAGTGTGTTGATTTTAAGTTTGGCGGCGCCTCGCCTTGTTGCGAGGCGCCGACGCCGTCTCTTCAATATGTGCCATTACGGCAAGGTGTCCCCGCGTTATTGCAGCGATTAAGGGATAGAAACAGTTTCGCATTAGGGGAGTTCAGCTCTGGCCGTTGATCGAAGGAGGTCGCGTGTGGTTGTGTGAGTGGCACGTCTTTACGTCGAGGCGTAGGTGTGTGAAGGGCTTCTTGGGGCCAGTTCTGCGTTGGTGAGAAAGGGGGCTTTCCCCTTGCAACTCGCTGTTTCGAGGATTTTTCTAGGCAGGACGAAGTAGGCCTTTTTGTCGCTGTAGCGTGCTCTCAGGAGAGCGTCCTAACGTCGCCACCTTGGCGGATTCCAGCCCGTTTACCTCTAATGCCGTGTTTTGGCGATTGAGCTGCCACTGACTGCCGCCTTCTACCAAATGACTGCACGCCACTCTCATGGACCGTCTGCGGACTAAGGTATTTGTAATTGCAACCATTTAAACATAGTAACTGTCACTTGTGCGAGCGTTGGTGCTTTGTGCTCAACTTTATGTGGGCGGATGCATGCCCCGTGCTTGCTTGTCGCGGCTTTTAATGCCGGTTTGAGGCCACCATGCTGCAAGACGCTACTTTGGTAGCCTGCCAGTAAGTTCATGTGCGCGAGTTTTGCGTTTCATCGCCTAAATAACTAAAGAACTCTGCGATCATGATTTGGTGTTACGTTTGTGCTAATTTTTAATCCAGTAACGTTAGGTGCGCGAGCTTCGCTATATTGTACCGATTAATACCTAAATAGAATTAACGCCTCGCCGTGCTGGGCCTGGCGCGCCCTAAGCTGTTCGAGCTTTTCTTTGTTTATGTTTGCGAGGGCTTTGTGCTTTGCTTCCTAGGTGTTAACCGCAGGTCGGCGACTGTTATCGCGCACTAACGCGCCCTTTTGCCGGAGCGCGTATTTCTCAACTGTACTCTAATATGTTCATTAGCATAGCGCGTCCATCAGCTGATGCTTAACGTAAGTAGTACCATAAGCTTGGCGGCACGATTTGTTACCCAGATGTAATTAGCGATCAATAGACGCATATTTAGTCAAGGGACGTATTATTCCTATTCGACCTGTGCATGCTTTGTTTCAGATAGCTCCTTTTTCAATGTAAAGATTGGTGTACGGCGAGACGTGAGAGATCAGAGCGTGCAGGTAGGTCCAGTGATTGCGCAGTCTCGGCCAAAGAGTCCCAATATTACCATTCCAGTACGAAATTGTTATTTGAGCTTACAGCTCATGAGAATTCTTATCGACGGAGTATCTTGAATACTTCACTCCCGTTTAACCGCCCAGGCCCGGTTATTCGAGTTAAGACAGGCTTGGTGGCGCCCTCATAATTTTGACGTACCCTATATATATGCCTCAACACGCTTGCCCAGAACGTATCGTGTGACTCACGCCCGACTCCCTGAGCGTTCCAGCCGTGGCCCTTTAGCCTGTTTCTAGCAAATCTCAGGGCAAGTGTGCCAGTTTTCCAGGACTGATTCCGTGGTGCGATGCTCACCTTGGGTGGGTGTCGTAAAGTTGTTTTAATACCGTAACATGCTCTCAGCCAGAAGGAAATGAATTACGACGTACGGTGCGGGGTTCACACTTGGCGGGCGCAGTAAGGCGTAATTTGCGTTCTTCTGGCTGAAGATATAAACTTTTAAAGGCATAATGCAGCAAAAATTCATTGTCAGATGAGTACAGTTTATGAGCGATGGTTGTGATCGGAAATAGTGCAGAAAGTTTCAAAAAGGAGCTGAAAGGCGACGTAAATGCTTGGCTGAGTGATTAGGCGGCAACCTTCTTTGAGGAGGGCATACAAAAACTAGTGCCATCGATGTAGCTATTATGTAGGACTATAGCTGAGAAATATACTTACATTTTCTATACAATAAATGTATAATATTCATTCTTGTTTTTATTTCTCTGAATTAGAGGAAAAAATATAACTTTCGTCTGCAAGACCCGAGAGTCAACTTTTAGCCACGCATTGCATGCTACTTTAATATACAGCATCTTTAATATTAATGCTGTTTTTTATCTAACAAATAGGAACAATTTCCTACTGACCAACGAGTTTTACGAAAAGCACAGTTTAAGCTTTTACATTCTAATAAAGAACCACCTGGTCCTTCAAAAATTTTTGGTCACAACCGTCTGAATTATATTATAACATACGTATGATACAGAAATGTTGGTTCGAATTAGCGATGAATCCGATTTACTGAAGGCCCGGATTGTCGAAAATCTACTGTACTTCATTGTTTAATATTTAAGATAAAAATACTTTCTTTAACCTTCCAGAGTTCGCTGAACACAGTTGTGTGCTTCTATATATTTCTTCGTAAATCAGCTGGCCTAAGTATGTATATTTAGGAAGATTTTCACATTTTTGTTGTCTCTTAAGTCTTAATTAGCATTTTCATTTACCTCTAAGGTAAACGTTATTTTCGTCTTATAAATATTAATTTTGAAATCAATCTTTTATGATCAAACTTTTAAATGCCTGTTTTGCAATTTTTGTGAAAGTTTGTCCCGCGCATTCATGGATTTATTTTGATCGTATCGGTAGGTTCATACAGTATGGTAGTTGGCATTAATTGGATTTGGAAAGATCCTTGATCTATGTAATACGGGCACATCCTAGCATTTGTTGCCATCGCCATCGTTTTGAGTAATTTACTTCAAGGTATTGCATGCAGTCCATGGTTTCATATTTTTAATTTAGTTTAAAACCAATTTAACTTACTTTAGATTCCATTTATTATAACAGCAAAATTCAGGGTAGTATATGGGTAATAACAGAGTTTCATCCTGCTACTATTTTTAAGCAATGCAACTTTCATCCCTAAGAAGTTTATTCTTTAACTAAGAGCTAATTAAATAGTTTTGTAAGGTTTTAAATAGTTCTTTTATATAGTGCTATAGTATCACACTGTACCATCTACGCATCGTTTTTTATCTTTATCCGTAAAACTAATTTTGTTCTACTTGTTGTTAGACTTCCTTGTGAATCATGTTCAGTTGTTGATGTTTCTATTGTAACACGACTTTAAAAAATTGAATAAATACTCAATTATGCTTTACCAAAACAAAACACTGTGAATTGATTTGTGTTGTAGTAAAGTTTTGCTAGCTAGTTCTTGAACAAGATGGACGGGTTATCCGGAAGTGCCACCTATTCGAGACGGTTCAAACCAGAAGACCTACAGCTATTGGTGTAAATCGTAAAAATTAAAAGCCTATAATTTTGTATATTTTAATATATTTGTAGTGATGCCACTTTAATCTATGGTTTGATTGATTTTGTTGTAATTGTAGTTATTGTGACGTTAATGTTATTCTACGAGGTTTCAGCAATTAATACGGTGAATATAGGCACAGTTGCTTTAAAAATACGATCTAGCAACCTTCTGTTATGAAACTGATAAATTTAGATGCCATCATTTCATTTGTTTAGTTTTACTTTCTATCTTTGCAACGTTATTACTTGCACTTTGTGGTAAAAATGGATAGAGAACAGTGTGTGAACATTAAGTTTTGTTTCAAACTTGGAAAAACTCCAGCAGAAACAAGTGAAATATTGAAAATAGTTTACGGAGAATCTGCAGTAACTGTTAAAACTGTGTACTAGTTGTTTGACAGATTTCGAAGAGGTTTTGAATCGATCGACGATGAAGAAAGGTCTGGACGCCCTACGACTTCTTACACAGACCAGAAGATTGAAAAAGTGAATAAGGTGGTGTGGTCAAACAGAAGATTGACTATTCGGGAACGTTTGAGGAATGATGTGCTTCGAAGGAGACCAGAAAACTGGGCGAATGATTTTGTTTTGCATTACGATAGTGCGCCCTGTCACAAATCGCTCCTAATCCAACAGCTTCTGTTGAATAAAAAAATAACTGTGTGCCCGCACTTACCATACTTGTCTGATTTGGCACGTTGAAATTTCTGGCATTTTCCAAAACTAAAAATTACCATGAAGGGACAATGATTTCAGTCAATAGAGGACATTAAAGCGGCTACGACAAAGCGGGGCAGTATTTTGAAGAAAATTAAATATTATTTGTTTACACGTGTACATAGTTGTGTTGGAAAATTGGAAATCAAATAAACTGAATAAATAGCTAATTGTAGTACGATTTTCATTGCAATGCGCTAGACGAGCACACGTTTCCCAACGTAAATAAAACCGGGCGAAAGCGGAGTACGGGACTAACATTCGCATATGGTGTTCGACTGCTTTTGAACTGACATTGGCGCAGAAGGGTTTATGCTTCCGAATGCTTGTACTGCACTTCAGTTCGTGTAATAGCCGTCAACGAGCAAGAGACAAAAGCTTCAGTACTCTCTCGGAAATAACATTGTCGCGCACAAATGTCGTTGAACCTGTTCAGCACTAATTGATTGCCACCAAAATCGTTGAATTCCACAGCCGTTATGAAAATACCAAAAGGCACTAAGCTAGCTTTACAAAAGTACGAGCCTATAACAAGCAATGTTACCGCGAACATTTTTTCAATTTTGTTTTAACAAACTGCAAAAAATCAACAACGTACACAAGGTACATTTAATAGTTATCCGTCTTCAAGATCCGCAAAATAGATAGGAAACGAGGGGGTTTGCAAAGGGGGTACCTGGACATACACCGGCGACCATGAAAAAGCCACATAACGTTTTGTTCCTAGGTTCTGCGGTGAAGCTGGCCCAAAAACTGTAGAATTAGAGTGGGATTTACTACAGTTGGCAGTGTAAAATCGCAAAAGTGGAAGGTCTTAAACACTTCGGAGGGAGATATTTTGCCAGCGTAGCTAGAGAACGCACTCATACGTCCCACACCGTTTACAAATATTTTCTTTAGGTGTTTCTCATAATGGTATCGGAGCCCCAAAAGGAAAATTCACTAAGCGGCGTAATAAAAGTTGAGGTTGGAGGTCGGCCTGAATTTTAGTTTAGCTAGATGAATTTTAAGGCCTGCATATATAACATATCAATGCTGAGAGAAACTTCCCAACATATTGAACGATTTCAAATCCACATAAAATGCATCTCCAAAACTACAACTTCACAGCACCGGAAGCAATCTGTCAATAAATCTGTCGAAGATGGCTACAGGAAATCGCTCTCCTATACAGGCAATCTTTCGCAGAAATAATTTCCAAACTTTTAAAATATCCACAAATATGGACCAGAGGGTTAGGCAACCAAACAGATACAAACAACGAAAAAGTGGCAACTTAACCCACGTCATACTAATTAAACAATAATTGAAAATAGGTAAGCTCAAGACAACCCTTTGATATACATTTCTGGTGAATTTGTCTCCTGACCTCAACTGAATTCATCTATTGCCAAATGCTTCACAACTTCAAGCCTTATATATAAATAATTTTAGAAAATTTGTAAAGATAAATTCTATCATTAAGACTAAGAGACTCTTTATATATAGAAAACTATCCGGCCTTCACAAACATAGTTAGTCCTAGATTGATATTTTTCGATCTCAAATATTCGAGACGAGATTAATCAAATTCTATATTTTGATTTCCGAAATTTTCGATTTTTCCGCATCGGAGCTTCATCCGTTAACACGATGTGCTGTTGTTTACTTATACAGTTCACAATGATAGTGAAATTAGGAATTAGGTTGGGTGTTTGTTTGTAACATAAATTTGAACGCGTTTTATAAGTGGATTTACTTTTTAACATTTCTCTTCAAAAACAACTGAATGCTGGAATGCTGATTTAGTACTGTACAGTAAGCGAAGACTTAAATTTTCTGTACTGCGGGTAGACACTCCTCTATGATCCCGATAGAAGACAGGTCTATTTCAGGGAAGCGCCCCTGCCTACGCGAGCCATGTTTCTTTCCCACCTCCCAAAACCCGGGGGAGATCATGTCCTAACCTGTAATACCCATCGACACTTTAATCCACCCTTCCTATACCCTTACCCTCTACCAACCCGCACAGGCCAGCGTGGTAGAGTATGGCCAAAACCCCCCTTTAATGAAAATGTCGATTTCCGAAAACAATCCCCAGGCGGGTCGAGCGAGACGCTCGGAATCCCGCACTGACAAGAAATTGTCAGTCTGCTCCAAGGAATATGGGGGGAGCAAGAAGTCGAACAAACAGAACAACAGAAAACAAAAGAAGAAAAAAATGCTATTTGTAGCCACATTCAACATACGAACCATGTCAACACAAGACAAACTAACCGAACTTGAAAATGAAATAGAAAACATAAAGTGGAATATTATAGGTATATCCGAGGCAAGAAGACTAGGAGAAGGATGTATAACATTGAAAACAGGTCATAAATTATTCTACAAAGGAAAAGAAGACAAAAGAATCGGAGGTGTTGCGATACTAATAAACAAAAACATAAAACACAGAGTAATTCAACAAAGAAGTATATCAGAAAGAATAATATTCATAGACATTCACATTAATAAGAGAGATAAATGTAGAGTAATCCAGGTCTACGCTCCAACAAAAGACCACGACGACGAGGAAATAGAAGAATTCTATGAAGAAATCAACATCGCACTTCATGAGAAACCCCCAAAATACATAATATTAATGGGAGATTTCAACGCGAAAATTGGAATAAAGAATAACGAAGAAGAGACATTCCTAGGACCATTTGGTCTAGGGACAAGAAATGAAAAAGGAGACGTTCTTGTGAACTTTGCAAATGAAAACAGCTTACATATAATGAACACCTATTTTAAAAAACCTCTTGGAAGACGATGGACTTGGCAGAGTCCAGATGGCAGAACAAAAAACGAGATCGACTTCATCATAAGTAACAACAAAAATATAATCCTTGACACAGGAGTCATCAACTCCATAAATGTGGGAAGCGATCATCGTATGATAAGAGCCAAAATATACATAAACACTAAACAGGAAAGACGAAAATTAATAAACACACATAAAAATATCGAAACAGACCAACTAAAAACAAAAGCGACCCAATACCAAGAAATCTTACAAGAACGCTCTACATCTATAACCAACATCGAGTCCCTTGATGAATACAACAGAAGTCTAACAAAAAATATTATCGAAATATCCCAAACACTATCAAAGAGTAAAAGAAATAAAGAACAAAAATTAAGACAAGAAACAATAAATCTAATAGATAAACGGAAGCAAATGAGGAAACAAAACACAGATGACAGGGGAGATATGATCTCAATAAATAAAACAATAAAACAAAAAATTAGACAGGATATTAGGAGTTACGAAATGGAAAAAATAAAAACTACACTAGAAGAGGGGAAAAGCCTAAAACAAACCTTGAAATCTATGTCAGAAGGCAAAAGTCAAATAACAAAACTTCAAAATGAAAACAATGAAATAATAACAGAAAAAGAACAGTTAAAAGAAACAGTGCAAAAATACTATGGAAAATTATACGATACGCAAGTAGATCCACCACCAAACAAGAAAGAAGAAAATAGAATTAAAATTCAGAATGTAGGATCAGAAGACATTCCTAGCATAACCATAGATGAGATACAACATGCACTAAATAAAACGAAAAACAGAAAATCGCCGGGAGAAGACGAAATAGTGGTGGAAATGCTGAAACATGGAGGCCTTCCAGCACTAAAACTACTACAACAACTGTACGAGAAATGCTTGACTGAAGGCCGAATACCGGAAGATTGGAATAATGCACTGGTGGTAATGATATTCAAGAAAGGAAACAAGAAATTATTAGCAAACTATAGACCTATAAGCCTCCTTTCTGTGTTACATAAATTATTTACTAGAATACTAACTGAACGACTATCTAACAAACTCGACTGCTACCAACCCCGTGAGCAGGCGGGATTTAGAAGTGGATATAGCACCATGGATCATCTACAGGTAGTAAGAACGCTAATAGAGAAGGCAAATGAATATAATATAGAACTATGGATAGCCTTCATAGACTACGAAAAGGCGTTCGACACCATTGAAATATGGTCGGTCTTGAATGCATTAAGCAACTGTAGAATAGACGAAAGATACACTAAAATTATAAAAAATGTGTATGAAAATGCCACCTTCCAAGTCTTGCTCGAAGAAGAAAAAACAAACAAAATACAGGTGAGGAGAGGAGTCCGCCAGGGAGACTCTATGTCACCAAAATTGTTTACGCTGGTCTTGGAGGATCTCTTTAAAGAACTTAATTGGGAACAGAAAGGTATCCTAGTTGACGGTGAAAGGCTCAACCATCTCCGCTTTGCGGATGATGTTGCAATATTTAGTGAGTCCCCAGAAGAGCTGCAGGAAATGATAAATGAACTCCAAATAATTTCACAAAAAGTCGGTTTAAAAATAAATATTGCCAAGACTAAATATATCACTAACCAAACAAACATGGGAAACAACACAGAAATGACAATACAAAACCAAATATTAGAGAGAGTGGATTCATATATATACCTAGGTCAAACAGTAGAAGTAACAAAAGCAAATCTTAAGGCGGATCTAAAACGAAGAATATCACTCGCGTGGGCCAGTTTCGGAAAACTTCAAAAAACATTAACATCAACACTACCAAACACAATTAAAGCCAGAGTGTTTGACCAATACGTATGGAACGGAGACCTGGGCTTTAAATAAAACGATTGTGACTAGACTACGGATTACTCAAAGAGCAATGGAAAGGCGCATGATAGGCATAACACTCCGAGACCATATAGAAAACGTAGAAATAAGAAAAAGATCGAAAGTAACGGACGTGATATACAGAACATGCAAACGAAAGTGGAACTGGGCTGGACACATTGCCAGATTAAATGACAATAGATGGACTAAGAAAATAATAGAATGGAGACCTCGACACCACAAAAGAGGAATAGGACGCCCACAAACCAGGTGGACAGACGACATAAAGAGACATGTAGGCGGAAACTGGATACAAATAGCTCACAACAGAACAGAATGGAAACGACTTGGGGAGGCCTACATCCGACGATGGATGGATTGGCTTTGATGATGATGAAAATCAACTGTTTCAATGTGCTGTACATGTCGAAGAGTAAGAAAAAACAGTTCATTGAAACTGCGTTCAAGAAATGGAATATCTTCAATATTAAAATACCTTATTATAAAAGACAGTGCTTTTTTGTATGTTTGTGCAAGTGTAACTTCTTCCCGCACTCATACTCCTAATCATGACTATTATTTGAATATTTTAGGACAAGAAGTATAGATTGTTGTAGCAACGCTGATAAATAGGTCAGGAAATATTTCTAAAGTGGACAACGAAAATATGTAAACATTAGAGAAACGGGTAAGTTTGAAATTTACTTGTCTTCTTTAAATTATAAAAAACTTCTGTGTACGTTACTGTTATATCTTTTAATTAAATGATGGTAAACGATTACCTATAAAGTAAATTACTCAGAAATTACCATGATTGAAATGATTAAGCAGCTACTCAATGTGCAGGTACGTCATATGATTTCGAACTTTCTATAATACCTCAGACGAAACAAAGAAACCCAGTTTTGTAAATACTATAAAATGCAGTACAGTTTTCTAAGATTTCCTAAGGTGCTCAGTCACTGTCAGAGTTAAAAATATACACAGTAGGCGAAATAAGCCAAGATGAACGATGGGAAGCAACTAATTCTCTCCGTAAACGATCTCTCGAAATAAAACTAATCTGACCAAATCCCCACAAACTTGTTCACAACCGGTAATTCGTTCTAAGCGGTGACGTTCTCGTTGGCATACTTTTATGGAGAACAATGTGTACATTTCCCCATTATCAACACACCCACATGTAAGGAGTGCACTTTGGGACAAGTTACATCTTCTGCAAGTCCTACTTCATGTTCCCAGCTATTGCATCCCGGCTGGAGGGTGGTTCCCGCAGACAGCTAAATCGTGGTTCGAGCAGCGACGAAAGCGGAGACGGTGACCTACACCAAGCCGAAATATCGTGAGGTGGCAGTGACCTCGCACGCAATGCGAGCGTGACGTCACGGGGACAACGACCAGACTGTGGTATTGATTGGTTGCGGGTGTGCGCCTACCCCGACTCTAATAATCCATAACTCTAATTGCATGACTCGCGGATGCCTCGGGCCCTTGTGTCGTCTTGGTCTTGTTGCTTCGCGTCAGTTTTCCACCACTTGATGTATTGCATCATCAGCCGGCACGAAAGCTTCGCTAGGTAACACAATAGCTTGCAGTTTTGGCAAGAGGGGCGAAGCGCCATCCATCGTCGCTGGTTGAGGATGGACATGAGAACGCGGCAGCTGCTCCTCTCGGCTTGCTCGAAGAAAGCAGATGGATGCTTGTCGATTTCACGCAATCTGGCTCGAGACACAAATGCCGAATTTCGCGTAGAAAGGTACTATCATGCAGCAAGGGTCAACAAGCCAACGGATCATGAAACTCATGGCGTCCATACAGAACCGTAACGAAGAGTATTAGAAATAATTACAGTGGATTTTGTTCTGCAGGTCATAACCGCGAAAATGATGGGAAACAGTTAGTTTGTATACACTCACTTACCAACGTTATAAACAATTAAGTGGTATAGGCAACTGTCACGCCTGACTGATAACTAAGAAATTTAGCAACCACAAAAATTTTGTCAGCCAAAGCTGGTCGTAAACATCATAATCCGGGATCCGCTTATACAAGGTCTTACTGAGTAATCAGAGTAATAAAAATGGTACAATTTATCTTACCCAGAAAAAAAGAACATAACTACAAGTCGTGTCCCATTAACTCCCGAAGTACGTAAAGTAACAATATTTTACTGTTCACTAAACTCTTCTAGTACTTTAACAGACAGTAAATAGAACATATAGTTTCAAAAGTAAATGAGTTGAACGCTGACCCAACCAGCTACTGTTGTCAAATTAACTAAATAGGAAAAATTAAAGCAAACATCATTTTGTGAACAGTAACAGCTACCAATTACAGGGAATTAAAATACTACAACAGTGAGTAAACTCATTCCAAAGTTTATTTTAACGAACGGGCAATTTTTGTTTAAGCGAGAAGTTCAGAAACAGTTAACAACGATTACGCATATTATAATCTAAAAGCCAGGTACAAAAATGGCTACGTCGTTTAATCAAGAAATAGTATATTGTGTATCGAGTAGGAAACGACTACATGCACCGGAATCTTGACCTTTTCCGCTCAAAATTCTGTCAGAAATGTCACAATTTTTGAACGATCGGCGGAAAATATTCTTTGTTATTATACTTTCTTAAAATTGCTAATAATTGATTCGGAAGGCTGCCTGATTTCCGGTGGTGGAGAGGGCTGTGGCAGGGGTGCAAAGGGGTAGAAATATTTCCATTCATTGTGATTCTTGGGAAAAGTACTCTCAGTAGGTCATGTTTAGCTATGTGAAACTGACCTGACAAAATTGCACGTATACTTTTTACTTCCTTTTACAATAAAGGAAGTATTGGATTCACCCCAAAAATTCAAAATTGAGTTTTCAACAGATCTTCACGTTTTAGAATCCCCTGAACCCAAAAAACATATTTTTTTTCATTGGTCTGTCTGTTTGTCTGTCTGTATGTGTGTCTGTCTGTGTGTGTGTCTGTGAACAGAATATCTCAAAAACGAAAAGAGGTATGGCGTTGAAACTTCATATATAAGTTTTGTGTTTTGTGTAGATGCGACAGCAAGCTTTTGAAGAAAATCGGAAGTAAGTGTTTATTCTTGTGAATTTTCAGTTTTTTTCGATTTTTTCAAAAACGGCTTTAACGATTTTTTTAAACTTTACATTTTTATTACATTTTTAATGTGTAGTGATGTGAGATAGGTAATTTTCCAGTTGAATACTTCTAAAATGGGTTTCTTTTTTTTTCTTTTTTTTTATTAACTTCTATTTTAAATAAAACGCCCGGTATATTATTACATTTTTGAATTCAGCTTATAATTCTAGAGAAAGTTTGTCTCTTAAACTAACACGATTTTGTACCGTTTTTGTAAAATTTGTAATTTTTTAAAATTTTTGACAGATGCTTAAAAATTTAAAATCAAATTTTTGGCGTGTATCACACCAGATTTTTATATTTGGCGAGATGGAACATAAACAGGCATATTTTGTTTGGTACATCAGATTAAAGGTTAAAGACAATACGTAAAGTACCCCGATTATATCACAGTTAATTCATTCTGCTGTACAAAGTGCTACCTGGCCAAACACTTCAATAACTGAAAAATCCAACTAATCAGCTTAAAGGTGAACCAAAATTAAACTCGAAAGAAAACTCCAGTGTTTTTGCATCTTATGTTCACTCAACTAAACACAACAATAACTTTAAAAATTTAAGTTATATTTATACATACATCATTAACTTAAAACATAGGATTATTCATTACGATAATACTAACATTACAATTTAAATAACCTCTTTGTAGTGTATTCCATTACTTTGTTGGAAGTCTTCCTGTATACTGAATGTTCAACATTCCCATTTGTCACTATCTGGTGATTTTGGAGCTGTTTAGTTATCACCCAAAAATTAGTCATGCTACATTACTAAGTACATCTTTAATTTGTTTGTATTTTGATGAATCAATTAACTGTGATATAATCAACAGTAATATCCCAAGTGCATTAAAATAGCCGATTAAATTTTGACGTTTTCTGTCAGAATGTTTTGCTAAGAAATTTGTCAAGTAAATTTGCCGCTCAACAAGAATCCCGAGTGCGCAGCACGAGGGATTTTGAAGCGGAAAATTTACGAGATATATTTCTTCAGAGCAAAACATTCTGACAGAAAATCGTCAAAATTTATTCAGGCTAGTTTATATGCACGCGGGATGTTCGGAGTGATTATTTCCTGAATAAATAGATAAAATTCAGTGGTGAAGCACCCTTAATAATCATGTTAAAATTATGCACAAGCGATTAAATTTTGACATAAATTTAACCGCGGTTAAATTTTGACGTTTGAATTTTAGTCATTATTAAACTGACAGAAACCATGGTGATTACGCATTATTATGGATATGAAGGAAATAATCACACTACTTTAAGTATTGTTTTTTAACCTTTAAACTGATATCCCTGCTTATGTCGTTTGTTGTCAATTATGAAGTACTAACTTCACTATCGTAAGTAATCACATTTGTTTTTCTGTATATTTCTCTACAACTTGTAAACTTCATTGTAGTTTGCCTTGAGAAAGAAATAAAGCTTTCCGAAATATTGGCTTGGATGAAAAAAGCTTACTTTTGAATTCCTACCCTGAGGAACGAAAACCAATTGTTTTACTATATTGTAACTGCTTGGCTTTTATATACTTGCCCCACATTGCCGAGCCAAACACTTTCTCGTAATGAAAAATGAGCTATTATTATTATTTATTATTGTTGTAATAATAAAATATAAATAAAATGTTTAGGCCCAACTCATTAAATAATAAAATTTCAGTTCCTGTGTAATAATTAGCTACCCACAAATGCGGCTATTTGAAACAATTTATTATTAAAGTAATTAGTCAGATATTATTATGCCCTTTTTATAAATTCAATCGTAAATTAGTTATTAGAATGGCTAGCCCTGGGAACATGACAAACTCTCTCGCACAGGTTGGGTCTTTACAAACATTGGCCTTATGACAACCACAAAATAACTGATATGCCCTTGCTATTATAAACACCTTCACAAACAAATTGATATAAACATATTCTAATGCAATACTTCATAACCAGGCAAGAAAATAATCTCGTCATTTATTGAACATGTAAATAAATCAAACCTTCTAGATTGCTTGGCAACAGTAGCTGCCAATTCCTACCACCTGGATTACCTCGTCGCGGTCAGGACAACAGGCTATCCGGATCCAAATAAAGCCATACTATGGCTCCTGCAGCTACTACAACTTTACGGCTAATAGAATCAGTTTCTTACGTCCTCCTCAAAAGTTACCAACAATGGGACGAAACCCCGAGATGGCCCCAAGCTCCCATGGCAGCAAGAATGCTTTTTCTGGTAGGTGTAGGGTACTCCAAATCAACTCATATCGCCTCCAAATACGCTCTTCTACAGCCTTCAATCTTCACCAGCTCCTTACCGAAGTTTCCAATTCGGATGGTGCCCCAAGTAGTAGTAGTAGTTGTGGGGAGACCAAAGTCTAGCAAGTAGGCCACCATAGGCCCTTTTTGCCAACCCCCTGCCATCCCTTCAACCACCTTCATTATCGTCCTCTTCGATGGGCTCTTCTCCCTGCTTAAACCTTTCTGATTTTCTAATGAAGATCAGGATGTATCCAGAAGGGGTTCCGCTGCAAAACAAGTTTCCCCGGCTCCGACTACTTCGTCAGCCTTCTCTTTGCCTTGGACCCCTGTGTGTCCCGGAACCCAGACGAGCTCAACGTCCTTTTCCTTTGCCAATTCAGCTAAAACGTCTCCGCATTCCTGAACAAGAGCCCCAAACAACTCCAATGAACAGCATGATCACTTAAATCAAGTCAACGGCACACCAATATCACCCAACACAATAAAGGAATGGTTATGGGTAATGCTAAATTTAATTATTAGTACTTTTTGTATAAAATTTGGAATCCACCACAAAACTTTGCACTGGAAGTCAATTGATTATTATTTTTCCGCCGATCGTTCAAAAATTGTGACATTTCTGACAGAATTTTGAGCGGAAAAGGTCAAGATTCCGGTGCATGTAGTCGTTGCTAGGCAACGAACGATTACTGTAAGGAAATATTCATTTCTGTACTGTAAAGAAATGTTGTATTTCCTTACAGTAATTAGCACATTGGAAACGATGGAAACAGAGCTGGATATCAACATCGGTGGAAACACCCTGACCAAGCATTAACAAGAATAATGTTGCGATACGTCTAACGTTGGGGGTTTCACTTCGATCCGAATTTCGCGATACACTGATTTAGAGTTCTACTTGAGAAATTAAAGACTTCAGTAGCTTAATAGTATATTACATACCGAGGTGGGAAGTGTTTCATTACTGTCGAGAGATTAGGTAGTTTACCGAGACGCGTAGCGTCGAGGTTAACTTTATCTCGAGACAGTGATGAAACTTTCCACCGTGGTATGTATACTATTTTATTTGCAATCATCTAATTTTAAAAATAACTACAATTATTGAATTCTGAATAATAGATATCTTGATGTAGCTAATATTTTTGTTGCCATGAAAACAACCCACTCAATGTTTTGTTACCATGGAAACACCCCACTCTTCAGGTATGTAATATTTTTCGGGGTATGTAATAATTTCCTGGCTAGTTTCAAGTAATCATCTAGTTCCCAGCTGTTGTCATGTCATGAAATTGACACATTACAATGTGATTGCGAATAAAATATGTTTATTTACAAATTATTCGGAAGCGATCTATCCGCTACCGAGGTCAGTTAAGATCTGCCTTCACCAAAATTACCGTTTTTACAGGTAAGCTATTTAGATTATGGAAACCTGCAAATTGTTGCGGTTCCACGCAAAGAGGCACGTAAAAGCAATAATATTTATAATTCATGTCCGGCCCTTTTTCTGGAAGAAGCTGTGACACTGTTCGGCACGTTTTTCCCAGGACAAGTATTATGCTAACTTCGTCCCTATACATAATTACATTTGAGTTAGACACTAAGCTAAGATTAAATAATATTAATTACTAACGTCCATTCTCAATATAATCTAGAGTTTATCATGTTACAGTTGGGATTCCTAACACTAACATTAACGAAAAACAGGCGCTTGTCTAAATAAAGGAAGAAGAAGAATTAGCACATTGAACAAGGTAATGAAAACACATTTAACAAGTCCTATTTAATTATTTTGTAATATTACAATTATTAGTGAATTATTACAATTTGAAGAAAAATCGATCAGTGTTCATGTTCTCCGATTGTAATGCAACATACTTGCGGTAAAGATTTAAGTACCTGTCACTAACAACAAATGACCGTGGTTTCTTGGTTTTAGAGTCAGGTATATGTACTAAAAGCTTGGATTGTAGGTCTTCTATATCTGGTAAATTCATCTTAACTAATTCGTCCATTCTACAGGCACCATTGATTTCAGCTTTACTTAAAATCTTGGACTTCTTAGGCCTGTATCCTTCACTTTGTCTTTTCAATAAAGAACGAAGTTTTGCGAATTTCGATATATCAACATCATGCTTAATTCCGAGGGTTGACCTTAATATTGAGTAATTTGACCACAAAGTTGACGATTTCATTCTCGAACATAGCTCCAAGACATATGCCATCACAACATTTTCCGAAAAAGAACTCGCTTTTTTTCCATTCGAAAATCTTACTGCAATTTCTGGTGAAGTTCCCGGGATACATTCGTCTTCACTTGACATGTTTATTAAAAAGCCGCAAATGGCGTCGTGTGACAACTACAATGTTGATACTGTTCCATGGATACCGACGTTCATTATTTTCAAGGCATCACTTATTCTTTTCTTCATAAAATGATTTTTAGAATTTTAGTCTGTTTTTTAAAGATCGGCGGAAAAATAGTATGTGTACCTCGTAGGAAAAGCAACATTCCCCGACTCTGTGTTGCTGCGCTCGGCTGGCGCCTCGCCCAGCAATATTCACATCGCCCGGGAATGTTACGCTTTTACTATTCGATACACAATATACTATTTCCGATCACACGATTTGTTTACCGGTTCATAAAACGTTAATATCTATAAATCACAGTACATAATCATTACAATATATATCTTCTTATCCAATTTTTACATTAAAATCTCCTAGGATTATTTTGATATCGTATTTTTGGATATACATGTAGATATTTCCGATTACCTCAGAGAACTAATTTTTTCAGTTTTTTTTTCTTTTGACTGTGGTTATATATTTTTATTAGGACCAGTTTGCTCTGCTTTCCGTTTATCTTTATATAACATATTCTATCTGTTACTGGTTTTAATTTTATTGGTCGTTGTCTGATTCTTTTATGAATAATATATCTTCCATTTTGTGCATTCTGCATATGTTCTTCTAAATTCCATTTTGTTGGGTATAATACTTCTTAATTTAATTCTAGTTCCAGATTAGGGGCCAGATAGTTATACATAAACACACCGTTGCCTTCATTATAGTGTTACTAGCTGTATCCAGCGGCGCATGCCGCATTTAGGTTTCGCGCGTTAGTGGGAGATGCACGAAGCCACCCGAACTTGCATCGTGCGACGAACGCGGAAAATTGATTTCTAAGGGTGTGTTTAAACGCGTGTTTGAGCTCATTCAGAAAAGCAGTAGTAAACCCTTTTTATTATTAAATGAAATATACTTGCGTTCGTAGTTAAAAAACACAACTAATGGCATAAGTAATTGTTTTCTGTGGTCATATCCCTATTAAAAGTAATAGGAAGTTTGTTTACAAAAACCCGAAAATAGTAAACCGTCAGTAAACGCATTGGTACTTTTGCCGGTTTAACACGGCATGTGGTGTTGCGCTTTATTATATAGGTACGATTCCTTTTATAACGATGTTAGGTGTTTTCTTTTCTGGGCATTTTTCAGTTGCTCTTCTAGTTTTAGAATTTTATCTTACTACCTATCTATTTTACTTCGTAGTTGTCCTAGTGCCTCTGTTAATTATTGTTTGGCTTGCGTCTATTCGTTTTTCATTTTCTCAATTTCTCTTTTAATTCGCTTATCTCCTATGAGAACTCACACCTTGATAAGAAAGCTTTGAAATATAATACGCTCGAAACCTATGACACTCATTTTAGCACCATGCTGTATATGTTGTCATAACTGTATTAAGAAACCAGTATGTTCACTGCTTCTGGAAGTAGTAACACGTGACTATGTGCTTGTATTTCTCTTAATGTATAGTTTATTGCTACCTTATAACTAAAGTATTCACAACTAGTCAATACTGCCTTTAAAGCAACTAATCAACTTTTTGTAATTTTTAACAGGCTGCGTAGAATATAGTCAGTAAATAATAACATACTAAATGTTTTAACGATAATTTTAATTACGAAATGTCCCACATGTACTAGTATATAATTAGCTGATAAATGATGCAATAGAGAAGATAAATTATTATTAAAATACACAGGGCTGCCTCTGAACACCAGTTCACTTCTGTTGCTACAACGTGTACACCCGAAGTAGGATGAAATGAATAATAATTAACGTAAACAATTTTATGCTGCTTCTACTTAAAGTGCGCCTATGTCGATGGTTGTAAAATTAAGTTTATAAATATAAATAATTAGTACATAAACATAAGGAAATTTGAACACTGCAGGTAAAAAAGTGGCTTCCTGTTAACGGAAATTTATTGACGGGTAATTAAATTTCAGGTTTGACGATGTATTAAAGCTGACGGGGAATTATTTATGTTATGAAGCTGTGCAGCAATATTAAATTATATTAGCTTATTTAAAAAAATATAGTGCAATGCAATCTGTATATCAATATATTAAAAGGTGGAAATAAATGTAGCAACTCGTCTAATAATAATTAAATATTTGACAGTGAAAAAATATTGAATTGAAATGGATGTTTCAGAGCTCCACTAGTTCTAATTTAGAAAATGATAAAAAAGTAACGAACGGTATTAGTCTGTACCAAATGCGTTTCCAATGAAATTAAAGAATATAATGTGTTGCCTAATCTAACGGTGCTGATTCAGTAAATTATATGACTTTTATCTAGCCATTTCTTGGGCAACCTGATGATAATACTTCTTCAGAAAGTATATTTTTCCCCAAATTTTATAAATTAATTTAATCTATATACGCCACAATTTCGAGTTTCATTAATCATTTGTAGCACTTTTTTTTCGTCTTCAGAGGGTTAGCTACCCTACTCCCTATAATAAATTCCAGAACTTTCTCCAAATTAACCATAAAAACTTAGTTTGCTGTAGGAAGTGTATGATAACAGCGGTATCTATGTTTTCAATTCTGCTTCTTCGAATATCGTTCAAATTCTTCTGTACTGTTTGTATACGTGCAATACATGATCCACTGTTAGTGCCACGCCGCTTTATATTGCTTGATCTTCGGCGATTATTAATTGCTCGGAGGTTAGGCGTGTGTGACCTGTTCGAAGTCTGGTTAGCACTACTTGAATTTTCTTTGACAAACTTGTGGCATAGGAAAGAGTGTCCAATTCAGGGAGAAACGCCTTGTGGTGCAGCCTGTCTTGAAACTTGGTTAATTAATAGCTGTAGGTCCCTCACATAATGAGTTTCGTCAGACCTTCATTTTTAGTCGTATAGTAAATATGGATATATACAGGGTGTCCCGTAATGGGCAATGAAGCTTCAGGTAGTGATATTCCTTGTACAATTCTGAGTCGAAAATCTTAATAAAATGTTGGATTGGTCTTCATGAGCCCTCACTTTACATCCGTACAGATTAGATCTCTGTCCATTTTTTTTAACTTCCCCCAGCATTATTTAATTTGTTTTGCCTTTATTTTTGCTGCATTTTGTTTCTTCGCACATGTGTTTCGTTCGATTTCTCTCGCACGTAGTTTCTATCTACGCTCTCGTTTTACTTTAATGTTGGCCTGAACCGTGGTGGTTTTTGCTTTTGATTGATACTTATTTTGATTGTATTGCGAGTAGTAGTGCGGCAGCGAAACTAGAGCAACCTGTCAATCAAACGATTAATTAAATCCGCGGATTGACCTAATTAATTTCGCGGATTGATCTAATTAATTTCGCGGTTTGATCTAATTAATCACATATGAAGTTTGATATGTAATTTACATATGTGCTACTGATTAAATTACGTACCTTGTTTTTGATATCTGTCAATCAAATTTTGATTCGCGGTTTAATTCGCGGATTTCGCGGAATTATTCGCGGATTTCGCCGAATTTTCGCGGATTGACCCAATTAATTTCGCGGTTTGATCTAATTAATTTCGCGGTTTGATCTAATTAATCACATATGAAGTTTGATATGTAATTTACATATGTGCTACTGATTAAATTACGCATTAGCTTCCGATTAAAATTACGAGTCGGACTTCGGAGGCCATCTTGGATTTCTGGCGGGAATATTTGAAATTTGAATTTTTTCCGTTCAATTTTTTGAATTTAAATCTCCCGGGGTGTCGGCCATCTTGGTTTTCTGCGCGCGCACTTCTCACGGCTGTCGTTTTTAATTTTGAATTTTCGCGGAAATATTTGATTTTCAAACTGGTAGATCTTCCGTCATCCCTCATCGAAGCTATTCTCTCGTGCATTCACAGAGGCCATTTTAATTTCGCGCGAATATTTGAATTTTAAATTTTTTTCAGATTTTTCTAAGTCCCTGTTTTGAATTTAATTTCTCGGGTGTCGTCCATCTTGGTTTTCTCACATTTATTTTAATTTAAAAAAAGCTTCCTGCGATGTCCCATGGCTGGAGTCGAACCAGCGATCACAGCATTACGAGTACGAAGCCTTAACCAACTGGGCTATCGAAGCGATCGAGGTTAAAGGAATTAAACATGGTCACTTGCGTGTCACGAGCCCAGCTTTAAACAAACTATTTTTCAAAAATTTAGATTATAAGAATAGGGGATGTGTAGCTTATTGTGTTTAAAGGTTGATACATTTTTAAAAAAATTAGATTTGTAACAGCTTATTAATTATTTTATAATTTGTGCCTGCTATATGGCTGGATTAACGAGATCCTCATTGTCCCTACCTACTATAGGAAGTTTCCGTCTAAGTTCCCTTTTTAAAACAGGTCGGTGCCTGTGTATTGTTTGGTTTTAAAGGTTTGAACATTGTACCACTTAGCTGTTCTGACATTATACTTCCATATACATATTATAAATAAATTTTAAATGTTATTTTCGACTGAGTTTTAGCCGCTTATAAATTACAACAGCTAGTTTAAAAATTAAATGGGCGATAAGAGCTAAAGGCAGATCGTAATATAAAACGAGTTACAAATTTTATTTTAGTATATTCCTGAAATACTGATAATACGTATTGCTTGAATAAGAAAGAGTTGAACTTTCTCTTTTGTTCTGCAGAGAAACCTTGTCTGACGTCATGACCTCGGTGTATTTTCAAACAAAGAACCAGATTCTAGAAATTCATCGAGTTACAAATTTGAGTTTAATATATTCCTGACATACTTCTGTTGTGCCCTCGCCCATATAAAATAAGACATACGCATTAAATAAATGTTTTTATTGTATAAGAATGGTTGTCCCCCATAAATTTGAATAAAAACAGACAATTTCGTTGAAAAAAAATAGCTTTTCAATATCGTTTGCAAATAAGACAAGGGATACTTGTAAAAATATAAGTCAAACCATTTTTTCTTGTAAAAAATTTACGAAAAGACGTAAGTGTTGGCGACAAATTAAAATAAATTTGAATAAAAGCACGCAAAATTACGAAAATACGTAGAAAATTTATAAAAATCGGCATCTTGTCACATTAAATTCTGCAAAAACGACAAAAAACAATATTTTTATACAACTTTCATCGAAAAAATAGTAAAATTTTACGAAAATACGTCTGTGTTGACGACAAATGAAAATAAATTTGAATAAAAACACGCAAAAATTACGAAAAGACGTATGTGTTGGCGACAAATTAAAATAAATTTGAATAAAAACGCACAATTTCGTTGAAAATCTTTACAAAGCGACTTTATAGTACCGAAAAAATGATGTAAAAAAGTTTTAAGAGTTATTTCTAAGCATAATTTTGCAAACGTTTAACAAATAAACCGTAATTTTTTAAAGTACATCACACAATTATGAAATCGTAGTTCAATTTATATGAATTTTCGATACTTTGTATGTGAAAAAATAGCTTCAATTACTAATATTTGAATAAAAACATGCAATTTCCAAAGCATTTCGTTCAAAATTTTAGAAAATCGACAGCATCTCCCATGAAAATTTATAAAAATCGGCATCTTGTCACATTAAATTCTGTAAAAACGACAAAAAACAATATTTTTTTTACAACTTTCATTGAAAAATAGTAAAATTTTACGAAAATACGTCTGTGTTGACGACAAATGAAAATAAATTTGAATAGAAACACGCAAAAATTACGAAAAGACGTATGTGTTGACCCCCAAAGTAACAAAAATTTGAATAAAATCACGCAATCATACAGCATCTCACATAAATTTTCACAAAAATCGACATCATGTCACATAAATTATACAAAAACTGTGATCATATCACTTGAAATTATACAAAAAACGACATTTTCATTCAATACACGATGAAAATTGAACAAAAATCACGCAATCATACAGCATCTCACATAAATTTTCACAAAAATCGACATCATGTCACATAAATTATACAAAAACTGTCATCATGTCACTTGAAATTATACAAAAAACGACATTTTTACTAAACACACGACGAAAATTAACAAAAATCACGCAATTACAAGCCATCCCACATAAATTTTCACAAAAATCGACATCATGTTACATAAACTATGCATAATTTTGCAAATGTTTTACACTTTTTATAAAATGCATCTCTCAAAATTAAAAGAAATAGCAATTTCGTTGAAAAAATCTACTACCACAATCATTTCGATAAACAAAATTCAAAAAATCTTATACTTTTGACGGAAATATATGTATGTTGACCACAAATTAACATAATTTTTAAATAAAAACGCGCAATTCGTTGAAAAAAATATTCTGACACCACCAAAACACGCAATTTCATTGAAAAATATATATATATGTTGTCAACAAATTAACATAAATTTGAATAAAAACACGTAATTTTGTTGAAAAAATGTTCTGGCCCCGTCATTTCATATAGGTAAGAAAGGGGGGTTGCGTTGCTTTCAGCTACCGTGTTTCGGCTACTTTTCAAGGTCGTCCATATAAGTTTGCTGACTTCGGCTATTTCTCTCTACTAAAATTGAATTTCCCATAGCCATATAAAAAGTTAGATGACGTGGGAAGCCGAAGTCAGCAAGCTTATATGGACGACCTTGAAAAGTATCCGAAACACGGTAGCTGAAAGCAACGCAACACCCCTTTCTTACCTATATGAATTTGAAGTTTCTCTGATTTTTTTCTAAGTTCAATTTTTTGAATTTAAACTTCCCGGGTGTCGGCCATCTTGGTTTTCTGCGCGCGCACATCTCCCGGCTGTCCTTTTAATTTTGAATTTTTGCGCGAATATTTGAATTTTAAATTTTTTTCTAAGTCCCTGTTTTGAATTTAACTTGTCGGGTGTCGTCCATCTTGGTTTTCTCACATTTATTTTAATTTAAAAAAAGCTTCCTGCGATGACCCAAGGCTGGAGTTGAACCAGCGATCACAGCATTACGAGTACGAAGTCTTAACCAACCGGGCTATCGAAGCCATCGAGGTTAAAGGAATTAAACATAGTCACTTACGTGTCACGAGCCCAGCTTTAAACAAACTATTTATTCAAAAATTTAGATTATAAGAACGGGAATGTGTATCTTGTGATGTTAAATGACTTGTAGTAATTTAAAAAAAGTGTTTTTGCATTTGGATGTGCCATAATTAATTAATAATTTTATAATTTGTGCCTGCTATATGGCTGGATTAACGAGATCCTCATTGTCCCTACCTACTATTGGAAATTTCCACCAGAAACACAGTTCCAGAAGAATATGTTAGTTTTAAATAATGTGCAATTCAGATTTCCTTTGAATTAATGATTGGGATTTAAAGGGTTTGAACAGTATGCCCCTTCGCTGTTCGGTCGTTACATTTCCATATTCAAAACAAATTATTTTTTCGAATATATAAAATATAAGAACGGAATTGTGCCGTCTAGGGCCTTAGAAACTTGTTAATAATTTTTAAAAAATGACTTTGTAACTAGTTTTGCTGTAATTAATTTGTTTAATTTTATAATATGAGTGACGCTATCTCACTCAGTCCCATTGATTTTCTACAGCGTTCTCTTTTCCATCCCGTTTGCTACCTATGCGTAATTACAAAAGACGTTATCGCCCCAGGCAGACTTTCTATTTAGCCGGCGATTGTGTGTCATTCTCTGAAATCTGTACTCACGTTGCAGTTTTTGCTGGCTCGACTTTAAAATTTGGTTCTTAACAATTAACTACGTGCATAGAAAACAGGCTGGTTACTTTATTTTATATAGCGAAGTAATTTTTTGTACAATTTACACGCAGAACACAACTCGTTCTTTATGTTTACTTTAGAAACCCTTAACCCTTTTCAAATTTTATTTTTGTGTACGTGATTTGCGGTATATATAATTTTATGATTCATAAATTTGACCGTTGTAAAACGCCTGCCACAACTTGCACGGAAAACGCAACGGTTTTTGCAAAGCATGTTGTGACGAACAGCGATGAGTGGAATTTTAAAATATTGCCCATCGAACAGCGGAATAATTCTAGAACGAATCGAAGTTTTTATTTGTATAAAATGGCGGTCCGAACACGACGCTGCACAAAACCTGGATTTATAAGAAAACTGCATCTTGATTTCCATGGATTTGATTACGTCACGCCGAAGTCTTCTGTCTCACTCATCACAGTTGTTTTCTCTCTCTCTCGCATTTATTTAATTTTAAAAAGCTTTTGCGTCGGCCCCTAGTCGGATTTGAACCCTAGCCGCATGTGAATAATTATTTTAAATCGCGAAATCCGCATAAATATATTACTATAAAAAATCGCGAAAAGTGTTGAGTAAATAAATGCAACGCATTGTAAAGCCGTAAAACTTTTAGTTATTGTACGTTTACAAGATGGGTCTTTTGACAAAGTGGAAGAACCAAACTATGCTATTGTAAATGTACAGATTTTTCACTGTCAATTTGTATATAACAACTTAATGTAAATTGGTATTTGGAACATTTTAACGAAAACAGCGACTTCTTTCGGCATAAACTGTTTCTTCTCACCACGGAACCCTATTTTATAAGTAAACGTCTGAAATTGTGTCATTATATCGATAAAAACTGCATTTTAGTTTAAAAAATTCCAGTATAAATGCAAACGGACGAAAATAAAAACGCAATTGACCACAAAGTAACATAATTTTGAATAAAAAAACACAATTTCGTTGGAAAAAAGTTCTGTTTCACTTAAAATTTTACAAAAACTGACATCATGTCACTTGAAATTATACAAAAAACGACATTTTTATCCAATAAGCGATAAAAAAATACGCCGTCTCACATAAATTTATACAAAAATCGACATCATGTCACATAAATTATACAAAAACTGCCATCATGTCACTTGAAATTATACACAAACGACATTTTTACTCAATACACGACGAAAATCGACATCATGTTACATAAACTATGCATAATTTTGCAAATGTTTTACACTTTTTTCTCTAACTTGTTGCAATTTTAGTAAAATTCTAGAAAATCGACAGCATCTCCTATAAAAATTTATAAAAATCGGCATCTTGTCACATTAAATTCTGCAAAAACGACAAAAAACAATATTTTTATATAACTTTCATTGAAAAATAGTAAAATTTTACGAAAATACGTCTGTGTTGACGACAAATGAAAATTAATTTGAATAGAAACACGCAAAAATTACGAAAAGACGTATGTGTTGACCCCCAAAGTAACAAAAATTTGTATAAAATCACGCAATCATACAGCATCTCACATAAATTTTCACAAAAATCGACATCATGTCACATAAATTATACAAAAACTGTCATCATATCACTTGAAATTATACAAAAAACGACATTTTCATTCAATACACGACGAAAATTGAACAAAAATCACACAATTACACGCCATCTCACATAAATTTTTACAAAAATCGACATCATGTTACATAAACTATGCATAATTTTGCAAATGTTTTACACTTTTTATAAAATGCACCGCTCAAAATTAAAAGAAATAGCAATTTCATTGAAAAAGTCTACTACCACAATCATTTCGATAAACAAAATTCAAAAAATCTTATACTTTTGACGGAAATATATGTATGTTGACCACAAATTAACATAATTTTTAAATAAAAACGCGCAATTCGTTGAAAAAAATATTCTGACACCACCAAAACACGCAATTTCATTGAAAAATATATATATGTTGTCCACAAATTAACATAAATTTGAATAAAAACAAGTAATTTTGTTGAAAAAATGTTCTGGCCCCGTCATTTCACTTATGCAACGATGACGCATCACGACAAATAATAAAACGGCAGCTGAGTGTCAAGTCTTTCGATAAAATATATATCAAAACCGATTTAGAAATTTGTACATGGCTTAATTTATATGAAATATTGTATGAAATTGCAAATAGAAGACTTTTAAACTATATGTTTTCTTAATTAGGCAGAGAGTGCTCGAGCCAACCTATCTGCTATGCGGCGCACGCAGTGTTTCCACCTCTTTTTATTTTAAAATTTGTAAAACCAGCTGTCCAAACCGATACCGCACTAACTCGTTTTAAGTCATTGTGTTCTGTTACCTAGTGCATCTGAAGATGGGCCCCAGACGAAACGTCGGTATGGACACTGCCTTCGTAGATCTACAAGGGTTCCGTGGCGAGCAGAAGCAGTTTATTCCGAAAGAAGTGGCTGTTATTTCAGCAAATGGTAATCAGCTAGCAATTTTCGTTTTAAAACCTCCTGCAAATTATGTCACTCTGCCCTATTTCGTTAAAAAAGGCATAAACTATCTGGAGCAGAGTCACCACGGTCTAGCATGGGATACTGGTTCTATACATTTTGATGAATTTGAAACCGAGCTAGCAAGAGTTCTCAAAAAATTTGAAAAAGTGTACGTTAAGGGTCAAGAAAAAAAGGAGGTTCTAAGTTTTCTGAATAAAATCGTCGTGAATCTGGAAGATCTCGAGTGCCCATCTTTAAAAGTTCTGCGAAAAACTGCTACTGCCGTACGCTGCCTTAATCACAATATCTGTTCGCCGGTGTGTGCATTGGAAAACATACTAATTTTATCCGATTGGTGGCACAATGAATACAATGGAAGTTCAGAAAATATTGCAAACAATCCCGAGTCTGTTGAATGTGAAACGCCCTGTTTTTGCTTCTGATCAAACTTCCTACAAGAATTGTGCGACTGGCTTGGGAGCGTCTTAAACTAAATTGCTAGCGGATTTTTAGAAAAATGAGACATTCAGCTGTACATTTATTTTTATATTATTAAGTATTATACGAAATAAGAACAATATATTTGTTTATTAGAAAGTGTTTGTGTTTTTTATTTCTACTCTGCTTTTGTTTTTCACGAATCTGCAATAATTACAAAATCTAAAGCTAAAATATTAGTATTTGAAGTTATTTTACAGTTACAAAGTGTAAAATTTCAAAAAAAAATCAATCTACGATTTCATAATGGCCTGATATAATTTAAAAATTGTGATTTCTTTTAATTTTGAGCGACACATTTTATAAAAAGTGTAAAACATTTGCAAATTTTTCAACGAAATTGTGTGTTTTATTCAGGGTTATGTTAATTTGTGATCAACATACATATATTTTGTATAATTTCAAGTGTTATGATGGCAGTTTTGTAAAATTTTAAGTGAAATGGCGGGGCCAGAACATTTTTTCAACAAAATTACGTGTTTTATTCAAATTTATGTTAATTTGTGGACAACATATATATATTTTTCAATGAAATTGCGTGTTTTGGTGGTGTCAGAATATTTTTTTCAACGAATTGCGCGTTTTTATTTAAAAATTATGTTAATTTGTGGTCAACATACATATATTTCCGTCAAAAGTATAAGATTTTTTGAATTTTGTTTATCGAAATGATTGTGGTAGTAGATTTTTTCAATGAAATTGCTATTTCTTTTAATTTTGAGCGGTGCATTTTATAAAAAGTGTAAAACATTTGCAAAATTATGCATAGTTTATGTAACATGATGTCGATTTTTGTAAAAATTTATGTGAGATGGCGTGTAATTGTCTGATTTTTGTTCAATTTTCGTCGTGTGTTTAATAAAAATGTCGTTTTTTGTATAATTTCAAGTGACATGATGACAGTTTTTGTATAATTTATATGACATGATGTCGATTTTTGTGAAAATTTATGTGAGATGCTGTATGACTGCGTGATTTTTGTTCAATTTTCATCGTGTATTGAATGAAAATGTCGTTTTTTGTATAATTTCAAGTGATATGATGACAGTTTTTGTATAATTTATGTGACATGATGTCGATTTTTGTGAAAATTTATGTGAGATGCTGTATGATTGCGTGATTTTATTCAAATTTTTGTTACTTTGGGGATCAACGCATACGTCTTTTCGTAATTTTTGCGTGTTTCTATTCAAATTTATTTTCATTTGTCGTCAACACAGACGTATTTTCGTAAAATTTTACTATTTTTCAATGAAAGTTGTATAAAATTTTTTTTTTGTCGTTTTTGCAGAATTTAATGTGACAAGATGCCGATTTTTATAAATTTTCATGGGAGATGCTGTCGATTTTCTAAAATTTTACTAAAATTGCAACAAGTTAGGGAAAAAAGTGTAAAACATTTGCAAAATTATGCATAGTTTATGTAACATGATGTCGATTTTCGTCGTGTATTGAGTAAAAATGTCGTTTTTGTATAATTTCAAGTGACATGATGGCAGTTTTTGTATAATTTATGTGACATGATGTCGATTTTTGTATAAATTTATGTGAGACGGCGTATTTTTTTATCGCTTATTGGATAAAAATGTCGTTTTTTGTATAATTTCAAGTGACATGATGTCAGTTTTTGTAAAATTTTAAGTGAAACAGAACATTTTTCCAACGAAATTGTGTTTTTTTATTCAAAATTATGTTACTTTGTGGTCAATTGCGTTTTTATTTTCGTCCGTTTGCATTTTATACTGGAATTTTTTAAACTGAAATGCAGTTTTTATCGATATAATGACACAATTTCAGACGTTTACTTATAAAATAGGGTTCCGTGGTGAGAAGAAACAGTTTATGCCGAAAGAAGTCGCTGTTTTCGTTAAAATGTTCCAAATACCAATTTACATTAAGTTGTTATATACAAATTGACAGTGAAAAATCTGTACATTTACAATAGCATAGTTTGGTTCTTCCACTTTGTCAAAAGACCCATCTTGTAAACGTACAATAACTAAAAGTTTTACGGCTTTACAATGCGTTGCATTTATTTACTCAACACTTTTCGCGATTTTTTATAGTAATATATTTATGCGGATTTCGCGATTTAAAATAATTATTCACATGCGGCTAGGGTTCAAATCCGACTAGGGGCCGACGCAAAAGCTTTTTTAAATTAAATAAATGCGAGAGAGAGAGAAAACAACTGTGATGAGTGAGACAGAAGACTTCGGCGTGACGTAATCAAATCCATGGAAATCAAGATGCAGTTTTCTTATAAATCCAGGTTTTGTGCAGCGTCGTGTTCGGACCGCCATTTTATACAAATAAAAACTTCGATTCGTTCTAGAATTATTCCGCTGTACGATGGGCAATATTTTAAAATTCCACTCATCGCTGTTCGTCACAACATGCTTTGCAAAAACCGTTGCGTTTTCCGTGCAAGTTGTGGCAGGCGTTTTACAACGGTCAAATTTATGAATCATAAAATTATATATACCGCAAATCACGTACACAAAAATAAAATTTGAAAAGGGTTAAGGGTTTCTAAAGTAAACATAAAGAACGAGTTGTGTTCTGCGTGTAAATTGTACAAAAAATTACTTCGCTATATAAAATAAAGTAACCAGCCTGTTTTCTATGCACGTAGTTAATTGTTAAGAACCAAATTTTAAAGTCGAGCCAGCAAAAACTGCAACGTGAGTACAGATTTCAGAGAATGACACACAATCGCCGGCTAAATAGAAAGTCTGCCTGGGACGATAACGTCCAATGTAATTACGCATAGGTAGCAAACGGGATGGAAAAGAGAACGCTGTAGAAAATCAATGGGACTGAGTGAGATAGCGTCACTCATATTATAAAATTAAACAAATTAATTACAGCAAAACTAGTTACAAAGTCATTTTTTAAAAATTATTAACAAGTTTCTAAGGCCCTAGACGGCACAATTCCGTTCTTATATTTTATATATTCGAAAAAATAATTTGTTTTGAATATGGAAATGTAACGACCGAACAGCGAAGGGGCATACTGTTCAAACCCTTTAAATCCCAATCATTAATTCAAAGGAAATCTGAATTGCACATTATTTAAAACTAACATATTCTTTTGGAACTGTGTTTCTGGTGGAAATTTCCAATAGTAGGTAGGGACAATGAGGATCTCGTTAATCCAGCCATATAGCAGGCACAAATTATAAAATTATTAATTAATTATGGCACATCCAAATGCAAAAACACTTTTTTAAAATTACTACAAGTCATTTAACATCACAAGATACACATATAGTTTGTTTAAAGCTGGGCTCGTGACACGTAAGTGACTATGTTTAATTCCTTTAACCTCGATGGCTTCGATAGCCCAGTTGGTTAAGACTTCGTACTCGTAATGCTGTGATCGCTGGTTCAACTCCAGCCATGGGTCATCGCAGGACACTTTTTTTAAATTAAAATAAATGTGAGAAAACCACGATGGACGACACCCGACAAGTTAAATTCAAAACAGGGACTTAGAAAAAAATTTAAAATTCAAATATTCGCTCGAAAATTCAAAATTAAAAGGACAGCCGCGAGAAGTGCGCGCGCAGAAAACCAAGATGGCCGACACCCGGGAAGTTTAAATTCAAAAAATTGAACTTAGAAAAAAATCAGAGAAATTTTAAATTCAAATATTCGCGCCAGAAATCCAAGATGGCCGCCAAAGTCCGGCGCGTAATTCCGGAAGCAAATTAAAAATAGCCGCCGCGTAATTTAATCAGTAGCACATATGTAAATTACATATCAAACTTCATATGTGATTAATTAGATCAATCCGCGAAATTAATTAGATCAAACCGCGAAATTAATTAGATCAATCCGCGAAAATTAATTAGGTCAATCCGCGAATTAAAACCGCGAAATCCGCGAATTAAACCGCGAATCCGCGAATCAATTAAAAGTGGTGGGGGAAAAGTGGCCCCTTTCTACTCACGTAGCGGAGAATAAATCGTAGTTTTTAGAACAATAAAGCAACAGAGATAATTCTTTCACTAAAAATTTATCTATTCTTTTCTATACATTTCATACGCTGAAAGTATGCCTGTGCAATAGTTTAAAAAATACCTCGATGCTGAATTTTATACCGTGCGTTCCCGGTACGCTTTGCTTAGAAAATTTCTGTAGCATATGTCAAAAATAATTTCGTGATTAATTTCACATCACCTGAATCCAGAAAGAATAAGATTTCCATGGGTTTAAAAATCATTGCGAACTATTCAGAACTAAGTTTGTGAATGCGATATACGCATAAAATTCATAAATTTTTTGTAATAAAAAAAACGGATATTTTTTTCTGCTTTTTTGCAATCGCAAAAAAATGGAGCCCTCCACATTCAGATCCGCAAGGTCATTCCAGATAGTGTACACTTTTTTAAAAATCTATCTTCGAGTGCACACCCTATGATCGAATTTATGGTTCCTGATTCCTGACTAACACGACTCATAATTTGTAAGTCGTTCTCCAATAAAATAATATTAGAAGTACTTAACTGTCTTACGTAATGAAGAGGAAACCCATATTCATATGAAAAATAACTTGTTTTTAATACAATCTCTACAAACGTAGTAAGAATATACTTACGTTTTAATTTGTATCGCATATCAGGTTCTGTTTATTTCTTAAAAGTAATTTGACAATCAGTTATAAAAAGAACTATTTCCTTCGAAACTAAATTAGTACTACACGTTGTCTTTACTTAGACGCAAACACACGTTCTGACAAATTTACGTGCCGATTTGAGCCAGAACAATATCTGATTTGAGGTTACGTGCACCAACTGAATTTTAGTACGAAATGCTGCCAGTGGGAAACGCTATTAAAGCTATTTGTATTACAGTTATGCTAAAATTGCCGTTTTAACTCAAATATGTGTAAAATTATGCTGTTGAAAATAGGGAAACATTGTTTATGCTTGCTGTATAAAATTGACATCGACAGAACCATGGACGACGATACCAACCGATAACCAAACATCCCTAGTTTTGGCGGACTAGGTTGGGAACAAGGTGTTTCTGGACGATATACGACGGTATGGAGATGTATAAACTCAGTAATACCGACTGTCGGCACAAAAATACATATGAATCTTATTCTCTGCTATGGATGCAAGTAGGACGTAAGGTAGGAAGATCTAGACCAGCAAATATAAGTATGATAACTCTCTTAACTCCAAAAGCCATTAAAAAATGTATTTGTAACTAAATGAATATAGCATCAAAAAATGTTTTCGATCGTGTCAGGAGTAAATTTAGCCAAACACAAATAGCAACACCTTTTTCTTCAAGAAGATCTTTCTCTAATCCTGCCTACATTTCATTAAATGCGATTTTTTCAAATAGTACAATTTAGAAGCCACATCTACATTGCTTCTCTAATTACATACAATTAATCACTTAAAATATTCCACGCTATATGCTACAAACATTATTTAGTTGGTATCTTCTTTGACTCAACTTGCATTAAAACATTGCCAGTTAACTATTATGCAATAACCTTTAGCTATCTAATATTGACTCAAACAACTAGGTTCAAGCGTATTAAATAGAATGCAATATTTTCATTTCTGCGTTGGCTTTCAGTACTTATAGATACTACTGGTAGTACTTCATGCAAAGTTCTTGGACTGAATATTAGACCCTATATTTTCTAGTAGCTCAACCAGCAGTGGTTGGCGCAGTTGGCTAAACCTCATGTTGCACATTTGTTTTGCATTTCGTTAGACGCTAGCAGTTTAAGTCAGGCGGGTCTGGACCCGGCTCTGGAGCCATGTGAATAAAGAGTAGGTGCGTTCCGAAAATGTTTGTGTGGAAGTCCTGGGGAATAACGGGTGATTTTTTTGAAATTATATTTTCGCTGGATGTGACAACCAGAATTTGGAATGCACAATTTTGAAAACAGTTACGTTCCATACCATTGAACTGATGGTTCTTTACACTTCGATTTGTTGTTGGATGATTGAACTGCTAGTGTACATTCTCCATTTCGCTGCCACCTCATATATATCAAGTCGACCGAACTTGCTCGCATTCGTTGTTGTCTGGGAAACACTACTTCTCGCTCGCACTCTCAGCAGTGAAAATTTTTCTACGTATTGACCAAGAGATGCCGATCGCCTGCAAACTTGACGTTGTCGTCATAGAACAGTTGCTGCATTCAAACATTTAATTTTATGTTTCAAGTCATATTATAGATCTTCAAACTTACAACTTCTTACGTGTAATTTTACATTTAGGTGCAGTCAAAAGAATTGATATGTATGATTTTTGCTTAAATACATTCAGATGTAGTTAGATTGACCTGTAGTTCCTAGGTGTAGATTTGGTTGCATACTCACTTTTGCATTTTTGGATGATTTTGGAAAACCTTGAAAATTCTAGGGGATTATAATACAATTTTCAAAATACATTGTTAGTACGATTTCCGGCGGCCATTTTATGAGACTGATTTGGTGAGATTATTTCCTTTTGGGGCTGCATGTGATTTTGGGATACTTCACTTTTGTGGATTAAGTGATTTCCAAAAATTATCGGTGAATTTGGTGATCAGCCCTAGGAAATATTGAGTTATATTGATGAAATAAAGCCAGTTATATTGGGATAATTAGGTATTTCTGCAATCCACTTACAGGCCATCCAACAGCTCTGGCTTTTTCTTTCATGCCCCTAAGCTCTGGCTTCTGTCGTAGCCACCTAATTAGTACGTTAGTCTCCTGTTTCGTCTACGACCTTTTGGAGCTCAATTGTTGCTTGTCACGCACCTGAAAGACCCCCACGCGATCTGGGCACCGTCAATCCAAGTGGTAGCCTTTGAACGCAAGGCTTCTCCCCAGTGTGTCAACTACGAGGTTTTCCCCCCCGGTGCAAGAACCTGTTGCACCTGAAATTATTTGCAACTGGAAGACATCTCCGTGGAGCAAACCCCTGCATGGCTGTTCCGTCGACGCCGCTGCACTACTGAACAACCCCAGGTATCTCTCTACTAGCGGTTATGCGTCCCATCGTTTAGACTGAAATACGGATCGTGCTAGTGTTATGAGATTTCATGCATCGTGTCATACCTTTTGCTGGCGATATCCCTTACAGTTTTATGTGCGAAATTCTATGTAACTTCTAGACGCACCACGTGCACTTATTTAAGAATATTTGAGTGGAATAAGTTATGTACATCTAATACGTACTTTTATATTTTCTTTTTGTTAATTGGCAATAGTGCCTTTCCAAAACTAGTTGCGTTCAAGTAAGTAACTCAACGTTTCGAAATTTAACAGATTTCTATCGCGAGGGTTTCCGGGAGTGTGAATCTTTGCATTTAACACACTGCGCTGAAATATACACAATTTTTAGTGTATTAACACCACGAAATGGTACCACTTCGGATGAATCGCGAGTAGGTAAAGAATTCGAGCTCTGAAACGATTTATTAAGATCTCCCGTATTCCGCTATCGCTGTAAATGTTTATTCACTACCGTCACTACAGTTGAGCTACAAGCACTCGAACGGAATGGCAAGCTAAGATCTTAAGAGTGTATTTTGGATTTCAAATTTTATTAACTTAAAATCTTGTACATTTTTACATAACCTAACATTACATCTATTCCATTTACGAACCAACTATTTATTGCAGATTTATGTCGCCTTCTTTTTTTTTTAAGCATGGTGCAGAATTGTATGTGCAAATAAACAATTGGGTAATTTCAAGTTATGTTGTTTTCTGTCGTTTATTATTTTTATGTAACAGCTGAGTGGGTTTAGAAACTTACACGGCCACCTGTAGGTTTTCTGGTTTGGACCATCTCGAACCAGTGGCGCTTCCGGACAACCCCCCCCCCCCCATTCCTGCTCAGGAACTAGCTTGGCAAACGTTTGATACACGACTAGACAATTCCTGGACTCCCCTGCTATGAAGTATTTTTGATTTTCTTTTTCTTTTACGTGCGAATAAATTCCCTTGTGTAGCAAATGTAATAAACTATATCAGTATTT